>CM074309.1:9191085-9378585 GCA_037194245.1 Opsariichthys bidens | reverse complement strand
AATTTTGCCGTAAAATATCCAAACACCACTAGGCCTGGGTTATATATTTTGTTGAGTTGAGTATTTACAGTATCCCAAATCTTTGTAAATCATAAGAAAATTGCGATTTTTAACCAAGGCTGCGGCATGTGTGCTGGAATAGCCCGTCAACGACATCACAGCCACGTTACCCTCGGTTTCCGCTTTTACTGCTGTAGAAATCATGACAACATAGTCTCATGGACAAATGTGGATAGAAGTTGTAGCTTGTTTAACGCAGTCAATATGGAACACAATTTTTCTTTACTGTTTGTAGCTGGTTCTGTCAACAAAGACAAGTCCCATAAATATCAACCAAGTGACCAAGAAGATTTTGGGACAAGAAGAGAAATAAAACGAGGATCAACATCGGTGTCACAATTCCTAAATGGAGAGAATTTCGTGACAAACTTCAACTAGACAAAGACGCCGATCTTGCATGTGTTTTAATAGACGGGTGAGGAACTATATGAATTCCTTACTGACAGAAAACTTGTGATTATTATATCGATCAACACTGTTAGTCCTTTTGTTTGAATGTCTTGTTCACGAGTTCACATTTACATATAATTAAGAAGAGTAAAGGTTTAAGCGTATTTGGCGTGCTGTCCAGGGGGAGAGTTCCGAGCTTGGAATTTTGACCCGAACCCAGAGTACTATACAATTCCCATCTGATTGATTTAAATCAGCGGTGGAGTTGAAGACGACAGTTCCCATAAGTTCCCATTCGCTGTTTTGATTGTACGCCCTCTAGTGGCCAAAATGTTTACAAATTGTACCTTTACGCGATTAGTCGACTAATTGCACATTTATATTAATAATGCATCATAAAAAACAGTAGATACTGGTTAGCTAATAGTGAACCACCACCTTCGACGGCACACTATTACTTACTAAATCATTCATCGGAGTTTCTTGTTAGTTAAAAGCAGTTCTGATGTGTTACTCATTTGTTCCTACTGTGGCACATATCCCAACAAACCGTCCCATACCGGTGTGATCAAAAAGATCTTAAACTAGATGGAACTAGATTAAATATTTTGACTGTTGCGATTCCAAATCGGTTTAATGACCCGTAACTCTGCCTGAGTATCGGACAAGTGTTCACTGCCCCCCGACTAAGCCTGGTTTCTCCCGAGGTTTTTTTCTCCATTTGTTGGAGTTTTGGATCCTTTGACTTGCTTAAGTTGGGGACACTTGCTTGATATTCAGCAGTGTTTTTGATATGCCTGCATTGGCGTCGTTGTATGTGAACTGAGCCGAGCCGGACGATTACGTCACTGTTTTCTGCAGTGCTGATATACATAAATTAACTAGACTAATAACTACTGATATTTGCAACGGAAAGAATCAATAATATATAGAATAAGCTGCACAATGACACCATTTTCTTATTAATGTAAAGCTGCTTTGCCACAATTTGCATTCTAAAAAGCGCTATATAAATAAAGATGACTTGACTTGACTATGTAGTTATTCATTAATGAAGGATCAGTATTCTAAAGTGTTACCGTAAAATAAGACCAGCAACATGAATTAAGAAAATAAATGGGTTCGATTTCGATTTCATGCGAATTGCAGAGCGTAAACCCTCACGAGTGTCAGTATTCACCTGTCCCCAGCAGGCGGCAGCATGGAGAGGTGTCCACCCGTCAGCGTCCCTGTCCTCAGGAGACATCCTGTGCTCCAGCAACAGCTCCCCCACTGACATGTATCCATTAGCAGCAGCTATATGCAGCTACACAGAAAACTGGACCTTTAGTTTTTGTAATTTTATAAATGATCATCGTGCCTGTATGTATAACGTCCCTCACCAGAGTGGCCCCCTGCTCGTCCTTCACATTCAGATCAGCTCCGTTCGCTATGAGCTCTTGAAGGTCAGACAGCATCTCTTTCTCCTTGGCTCCACGACATTCGTCAATTCTCTCCTGAGTAATCCCTAATTACAAACATATGGATAACACGTTTATATGAGCTGTTTAGGAAATCACTGTTTAAATTTGTCGACTGCAGAAGCTAATCTACAAAATCGGTTTTAAAAATGCCACTCAAACAGTTACAGCCATTATGATATAGTAGGGTCTGTGCTCTCATAGTTACCATACATGTATTTAGTCATATATACCTGATTATACACACAGGGTCTGGCAAGTAAACACAAAAAAAAATTGTACTAGCCAATGGCGATTCTATTGCCAACGTGGGCGTAGAGGGTTGATTATGACAAGAGAACAAAAAGTATATAACAGCATAAAAAAGTGAGAACCCCTGCTAGTTAATGTTTATCGGTAGCATTTGAAATAATGCATCTTTTAAAAGAAATGCTCATCAACACTGCATCGAAGAGGTTTGATTTAGCTCAGTATTAGGTATATATCATATCGAAAACACTTGAACGAGTTGTGTTCAACCAGGTGTCATCCTTCCTCACACAGAACAACCATCTGGACGTCAACCAATCTGGTTTCAAGAGCGGCCATTCCACCGAGACTGCGCTACTGTCTGTCACAGAATCCCTGCGGATTGCAAAGGCTGGTTCCAAATCATCTGTTCTCATTCTGCTGGATCTATCTGCTGCGTTCGACACCGTAAACCATCAAATTCTCCTGTCCACCCTCTCGTCACTGGGCATCTCAGGTACTGCACTTCAGTGGTTTGAGTCCTATCTCACAGGCAGGTCTTTCAGAGTCGCCTGGGGAGGGGAGGTATCCAAACCTCATGAACTGATCACTGGGGTTCCTCAGGGTTCAGTTCTTGGTCCCCTCCTATTCTCCATTTATACTACATCACTGGGTCCCATCATACAGGCACATGGTTTCTCCTACCACTGCTATGCTGATGACACACAACTCTACCTGTCCTTCCAACCAGATGATTCCACAGTAGCTGCACTGATCTCAAGCTGTCTGGCGGACATCTCGACGTGGATGGAAGAACACCACCTGCAGCTCAACCTGGCAAAGACTGAGCTTTTGGTCTTCCCTGCCACTCCTACTCTACAACACGACATCAACATACAGCTTGGTACAACCACCATCACCCCATCTAAGTCGGCCAGAAATCTTGGAGTTATCTTCGATGACCAACTGACCTTCAGAGACCACATCTCAAAGGTCATGCAGATTTGCACTTCGCAACATCAGGAAAATCCGTCCCTTCCTGACTGAGCACGCAACACAACTGCTTGTCCAGGCCCTGGTCATTTCAAGGCTTGATTACTGCAATGCTCTTCTGGCTGGACTGCCGTCAAGTGCAATCAAACCTCTTCAAATGATCCAGAACGCTGCTGCACGTCTTGTCTTCAACGAGCCTAAGAGAGCCCACGTCACACCCCTCTTCATCTCTCTGCACTGGCTACCCCTCGCTGCTCGCATCAAGTTCAAAGCGCTAATGCTTACAGATCCACCACAGGCTCTGCACCTTCCTACCTCCACACACTGCCACAACACTACGTCCCCACCAGAAGCCTGAGATCACTAAAGGAGTGTAGGCTTGTGGTACCGTCACAGAGAGGCACATCACTCTCCAGAACATTGTCCTTCACTGCTCCCTGCTGGTGGAATGATCTCCCTACTTTCATCAGGAACGCAGAATCCCTGGCAATATTCAAGAGACAGCTGAAAACTCACCTCTTCCGTGAACACTTAATCCCCTCATTAAAAAAAAAAAAACCCTTTCCTTCCCTTTTCCCTTCCTACTCTAGCTTATGGTACTGAGCAATGTATGAAACTTGTATTGTAGCACTTCCTGTGTCTATTTCCCTCTTCATGAAGAATCGCTTGTTTGTTTTCCTCACTTGTAAGTGGCTTTGGATAAAAGCGTCTGCTAAATGACTAAATGTAAATGTATATTATATGCAACCCTCACCCTGCTCTGCCATGATCATCTCTATGAGCTCTAGCGTAGCCTCGTCCTCACACAGATCATACGGCATGTTTCCATCTGCGTTCACTGCCAACAGATCTGCACCCCTAAACACATGAACGCAGACACAGTATTAAAGAATAAAAGTTGTGTATGACAAGATATGAATGCATAACAAATGAATTATAATTTGAGACTGACGACTCTATCAGCAGCTGGACGAGGTCAGTGTGTCCACAGGTGGCCGCTGCATGTAAAGGGGTCCACAGCTCACTGTCACACGCATTCACATTTGCACCCGCGTCCAGAAGACAGCGAGCTACATCTACAAAATCATCTATGCAGCTCTGCAGAGAAACAGATATCTGAATTATTAGCTTTGAAAAACATGATTCAACAGTAGCGATGTGTAAAAAAGTTCACTATTAGAGAAGTCTACCAACAACCAACTAGTAGACTAATGTAGTGGTTGACCGATATATATCTCAAAGGCTTTTTTTCCCCTTCTTTCCTGTTTGGTGGTTAAGTGACAAAAGCAGATGACAGAAATTGACAAATAACCATAAAATGTCTTTTCACACAGACGAACCAATGAATGCAATGTACACGTGTCCTTCCTTTTTGGTTGAACTAATCTTTTAAGTGTGTAAATATTTAATTTAAAACATGTTTTATTAGTTAAAATAAAATAAGGTTCAGGATCAAGCTGTGCATCAAATAACCTCATAGCACCTCCTAGCGTGAAAATTATATTGCAGCGAAAATGAAACAGGTGAACATGAGTTGCTGCTGTTATTGTTATTGTTCTCCAGCCTGTCAAATTAACCGAAAATATTATATTTTTTGTCATGAATTCAGTCATAATTGACAAGCTAAGTTTTCTCACGCCAACTTATGCATGTTATATTGTGACACATCATTACCATCTGTGGACTTTAACTGTGCTTCTAAATTTTTGCTTGTACTCCTACATTTACATTGTGCACTCTCATAGCAATAGGTTAATGGCCACATACACACAGATTCTGTACATGTGTGTTGTTTGTGTGGATGAGTGTACCTGATGTAGTGCAGTGAGCCCATCCTCGTTGTACAGGTCTGGACTGACTCCATTATTCAGCAATTCTCGTACTGCCAAAAGACACACATTTTGAACAAATGAAAACATAAAAAACGTTCCGCCAAAAATGAACTCACCTTTGTGCGAGTAAATGACAGAACTTTCATTTTTAGTTACTTTCTTCAGTGGAACACAAAAGAAAATTTCTTCTAAAAAATGTCTTGGGTGTTTTTTTATCCATACAATATAATTCAAGAGGATCCAATGTAGTTTGGATACAAATGTGGAAATATGGTTTATAAACCAAATTATAAATATACAAATTAGAAAACCATGGAAATAGATTATTGGAATTGTCGGCCCTAAAAATGTGCCCAATGTGTGAAATTATTTGGATAATATACAAAAAACATTTTTATAGCCTACCAATCAACGTCTGTTGAAAATACAGTAGGATTTTATTTTCTAATGGTTGGTGTTTTAAATTTGTGTCTTGACTTAACAGCTGATGAAAATGTTTTATTCTATAGGTGAGAGAGGAAGTGAGAAAGTTCATTAAAAAAATCAATTTTAACTTTTAATATCACATTAAAGAGAAGATCCAGCAAAAGAAAGATTCATCTTGGATTAGTTTTTTACAGTTTTAACAGGGGTCTACAGCCACTGTAATTAGATAGAAATTTGCAGTATTGCTACTCTTCTCTTACCCTCCTCGAGGTCATTTCTGGCTGAAGCCTCCAATAACGTTACATTGGTGTTGAAGGTGACCCTTCTGCTCTTCTTCACCCCATCTCCCCTGTGATCAGCCTTGTGACCACGGGCACTGTCCTTCTCCATCTGAGCCCAGCCTTTCAGCTGCTGCGCCCGTCTCTTCTGTGCCTGCTTCAGGCGCTCGGTGGCTGAGAGACGGCCGATAGTTGCCATTTCTGCTAGCAGCTCGGCATGCTCTGCCATACCGTCCAAGTCAAGACACTCAACGTCTTCCCTTCTGACACCACGAAGACTGTGGCTTCTGCTCGGATCTTCTACTGTCTCCTATCATAGACCTGCGGTTCTGATGTCCAAGTACCTGATGAGAGCTGCAAACAATCTCGAGATCCAATGGGATAATGTAGAGATGCAGATGACAGCCAAAGACGGACCATATTCTTGATAGCTTTTCCTATATGGACAAGGAGGACAAGTTCTGCAAAAAAAAAAAAAAAAGAGCAAAAAATTCTTTTTGTTTCGGGAAAAGATTTGAAGCATCAAGAGTCTTGAAAAAGCACCATTTTGTGGGTTATGGCCGGTAAAATTTTGTTCTAACTAGTAGTTCTGTGCGAACCCTGAGATAAAATCCTGCCGGCTCCCATGTCCTCTGCCTCTGACAATTGTTCTCCGTCGCTGAAGATTAAAGAATACGCTCACACTGAATAACGCTGACTAAAATATAGAGAGGAGCTGAATCCTGTCACTGTTCTCAATTTCATGCACAGATTTAATCACAAATATTTTAAGGGGGGTGGGTAGAGTTTTAGGGGCTGAAACCCCCCTAAAAAGGACCTAGTGATGCCCCTGGCCACAGCCCTGCAGAGTTTAGTCCCAACCCTGCTCCAACTGTAGTCTTCAAATAAGCCTGCCTGGTCTTGATTAGCTGGATTTGGAGCAGTTAATTAGGGTTGAAGCTAAACTCTGCAGGACTTTTACTGAGTTGTGTACCCCTGCTGTATAGAATACATGCGTTTAAGCATATTACAGAAATATATATATTTTGGTGAAATTTAATGACGGATACATTAGATTATTTGTTAATCACAGTCAATCTCAAGTAAAAGGACATACAGACATATGACAAACTACCAGTCGATAACTGATAAGGTGCTGATATAGATACCAATAACAGATTACTCTACACTCACCTAAAGGATTATTAGGAACACCTGTTCAATTTCTCATTAATGCAGTTTTCTAATCAACCAATCACATGTCCTGGTCCTGGTCAAGACAATCTCCTGAACTCCAAACTGAATGTCAGAATGGCAAAAAAAGGTGATTTAAGCAATTTTGAGCGTGGCATGGTTGTTGGTGCCAGACGGGCCGGTCTGAGTATTTCACTATCTGCTCAGTTACTGGGATTTTCACGCACAACCATTTCTAGGGTTAACAAAGAATGGTGTGAAAAGGGAAAAACATCCAGTATGCGGCAGTCCTGTGGGTGAAAATGCCTTGTTGATGCTGGAGGTCAGAGGAGAATGTGCCGACTGATTCAAGCTGATAGAAGAGCAACTTTGACTGAAATAACCACTCGTTACAACCGAAGTATGCAGCAAAGCATTTGTGAAGCCACAACATGCACAACCTTGAGGTGGATGGGCTACAACAGCAGAAGACCACCGGGTACCACTCATCTCCACTACAAATAGGAAAAAGAGGCTACAATTTGCACGAGCTCACCAAAAATTGGACAGTTGAAGACTGGAAAAATGTTGCCTGGCCTGATGAGTCTCGATTTCTGTTGAGACATTCAGATGGTAGAGTCAGAATTTGGCATAAACAGAATGAGAACATGGATCCATCATGCCTTGTTACCACTGTGACGGCTGGTGGTGGTGGTGGTGTAATGGTGTGGGGGTTTTCTTGGCACACTTTAGGCCCCTTAGTGCCAATTGGGCATCGTTTAAATGCCATGGCCTACCTGAGCATTGTTTCTGACCATGTCCATCCCTTCATGACCACCATGTCCCCATCCTCTGATGGCTACTTCCAGCAGGATAATGCAGCATGTCACAAAGCTCAAATCATTTCAAATTGGTTTCTTGAACATGACAATGAGTTCACTGTACTAGAATGACCCACAGTCACCAGATCTCAACACAATAGAGCATCTTTGGGATGTGGTGGAACGGGAGCTTCGTGCCCTGGATGTGTATCCCACAAATCTCCATCAACTGCAAGATGCTATCCTATCAATATGGGCCAACATTTCTAAAGAATGCTTTCAGCACCTTGTTGAATCAATGCCATGTTCTGAAGGCGAAAGGGGGTCCAACACAGTATTAGTGTGGTGTTCCTAATAATCCTTTAGGTGAGTGTAAATTGTAATGTTGACATGAATTTTCTCTAAAGCTGCTTTGAAACAATACGTATTGTGAAATGCACTGTACAAATAAATGTGAATTGAATTTGAATATCACGCATCCCTAAAAGGCACGCATTTCTAGTTGGTTTGTTGTCAATGAAGAGGTAGGTGAGCCTCATTGAGGCTGGGGCTGTGAGGGTACCAAAGACAAAAAAAAGGTTGAGAAACACTGCCTTAGGTCATGATGTGCCTAATAAAAAAAAGTTCAAGAAAAAAGTCAGCCAATTTAAATCAGCATCTCAAGGTATTGTTGTTCGTTTCTACCTTTGTGTATTCGAGTAACGAGTTTAAACATTTTTAAACGTCAAACAAGGTTACTTCTTGTGTATGAAAAATACCTGTACACATGGCAGGCAGCAAAAATACAAGAAAAGACTGTACCGGCAACAACACATGAGAGTATTCTATTTGTTAGGATATTTAAATGGAATCTGGTGTTATAAAGTAAGTTTCATTTATAAATGGTTCCCATTTAAACTGTTATAAAATTCATATTAATAAGCTATTTTCCCCTCACACCAGATTTTATAACAAGGCTAAAAGCAAGCTCGATTGTTATATGCCAATTTGACATGACAAAGAAGAACACGGAAACGTTTTATTCAGGCCAAATCGAAATACTCCCTTACCTTTCATGTCTTCTGAGTAGACATTTCTCTGAGTCTGCCATGAGTGACACAGAGGAAACAAATGCATGCAGAGTCTGATCTAAAATTAAATGAAAATGTTTTCCACTCCAGATACATAAATAAAATAATGTATTATTTTAAACTGATTAACATGACAATAATTTGAAAGCAGCCTTTGTAAAAATATAGCAAAACAAAAATGTGCAAAAAAAACCTAGTATTTCCAATGTCAACTATCAGCAGCTGTATCTCGCACATCCCTAGTGTCCACCACATTCACAACAGGTACGAACGCACATCAATTTGTTCTTACCCTCATTCAAAAACTGATGAATCCAGATTATTCTAAATGAGGAGGCACAAATCTATAGTTAGTAATTAGTAGTGATGAGACATCCATCCATTAAAGGTCTGCAAAGTTTTAAAAATCCAATTGCTTGATAAAGTACCAATTCTGAACTGAAATGAGTCATCAGTAATTTCAGTCTTACTTCCTGCACAAACCAGCTTTGTAACAAATTTGCGTAATGCCAGCCGTCAACATTGGCTGCACGCGAGCGTCTGCTTTGACCCGCCAAACACTGTAGCTGTGGCTGAGGACTGGAAGAGCTGTGCTGCAAAAGCCAATCCACTTTGCATGCACTTCAAAAAGGATGAGTACTCGGGCTTGAACTGATACAGTATTGTTACTGTTCGCAGAACTATACAAGTACTGAGGAAGCCTTCAGAGGCTGAAAATTAGATATGGAAATGTAAACAAACCATATTCATTATGCACAAAGTCAGATTTATTAGAAAGCTACACTGTTAACCCTGACCATGTCAAATTAGTTCAGTCAAATGAACTTTTATGAGTGTTTAGCACTTTCTTTTTCTTTCAAGTTCACAGAACTGATATATTTTAAGTAAACTGAACTGTTTCATTGTTTTGAGATTTATGAAGGTTTACTGGGGAATTTAGAAGTGATTAATGTTTTGTTATGCTAATTTAGAAGGTTTCTGTTAATGTGGGTTTTTGGAGAGTTACCATCATGGTGACAAGTGGTGAATGTGGCTTGGTTTGAGAGCAAGCATGTTAAATGCTTTATATTGCTGCCCTCATTCAGTGCTATGCCATGCTACTGTTAACCCTTATGTGCTGTTCGGGATGTTTTCATCCACTATGGGGAATTTTTGAGTCTTAATTTGGCCATAACTTTCTCCGTGTTTCAGCACATGGAATGATTTTTGGTGACAAATCTTATTTTGACACATATTTTGGGAAAATGCTTTGAAAATGTTCAAAAACTCAACAGTACTCTGTGGGCAAATTCACAACCCTTTCGTTATGATTTTAACTGCTTTAAAAATGTATCAGATAAATATTTTTTTTCACATTTTTTTGCTTAAATCTATTAATCAACCTCAGTCCTGATCAAAACTACTAAATTTAAAAAAGAAAAAAATCAGGATTTTAACTCTTTAATTGCCAAATTCATAAATGATGTCACTGATTTGGGAAAAAACGTGTCAAAGATTAGAAACAACATTGTTCGTTTTTGTGCAGCATCAGATTTTAACGTTTTAAAGAGTTAAAATCCTGAATTTTTTTTTTTACATTTAGTAGTTTTGATCAGGACTGAGGTTGATTAATACATTTAAGCAAAAAAAATTGAAAAAAATATTTATCTGATACATTTTTAAAGCAGTTAAAATCGTGGCTGTTTTCAGCCAAGAACATAACGAAAGGGTCGTGAATTTGAACAATGCACAAGGGTCAACATGCTAGCAAAAGAGCTTGCTAAGTTTATGCTAATAAAAATGTTCACATTGAGGATACATAGAAATATTAAAGCTGCAATTGCGGTTATTTATTTGTGGAATTATCCACTCTAGTGGGTTGTGCATCGGCACGGCACCTCAGCGTGGATGAATCCAATGTTTAGAGAAGAATGTGTGGCTGTCAGTCACTGCACCAGTCGATACTGTACTTCAGATTCACAGATTATAGCCTTAGAAGCAAGACCAAAATCAGAATTTTCACCAGAAAATGTCATCTGAAGAAATAACAAATCTACCACTTTTGTTCTGAACAACTGATAAAAAAAGCATTACAATTACATTGTGCAATTATTATTGCTATACTTTGTTCTCAAATCGTTAATGTTAACAACATCAGCATGATTATGTGTATTATGTGTATGTGCATTATCTGTAGATTTCAATTTCTGTACTGCCTAACCTCTAAAGTTAATATGTCATACCATACAATTCACCATCAAAATGATAAGTTTAATTATTCCAGCTGCTGTGAGAAAAGGCTATGAACCACCACCTGCAGCATCCTCACAAATGCTATAGCCTACTAGCTGGGATTTATTCTTTATGTAAACCAACGTAATGACGCAAACACGAATGGTGGCATGCTCGAATATCCCGCAGAAACCAACCAGTGCCATTCAGATTAAAAAAACATTATTACAAGCTTACTGTTGTGAATCGGGCTAAGGTAAGGAGATAGTTTTGAACACTGGCTGGTTATGTATTTACTCAAGTCAAGTCAAGTCATCTTTATTTATATAGCGCTTTTTACAATGCAAATTGTGGCAAAGCAGCTTTACATTAATAAGAAAATGGTGTCATTGTGCAGCTTATTCTATATATTATTGATTCATTCCGTTGCAAATATCAATAGTTATTAGTCTAGTTCATTTATGTATATCAGCACTGCAGAAAACAGTGATGTAATCGTCCGGCTCAGCTCAGTTCACATACAACGACGCCAATGCAGGCATATCAAAAACACTGCTGAATATCAAGCAAGTGTCCCCAACTTAAGTAAGTCAAAGGATCCAAAACTCCAACAAATGGAGAAAAAACCTCGGGAGAAACCAGGCTTAGTCGGGGGGCCAGTTCTCCTCTGGCCAACAGTGAACACTTGTCCGATACTCAGGCAGAGTTACGGGTCATTAAACCCATTTGGAATCGCAACAGTCAAAATATTTAATCTAGTTCCATCTAGTTTAAGATCTTATGATCACGCCGGTACGGGACGATTTGTTGGGATATGTGCCACTGGCTGATGAGTCGGTAAGGTCTTAACAAAGGATGAGCTCGTTCACACAGTCTCCGCCGACACCACAGGGCCACATTGCTGCCGCACACAGGCACAGGTTCCCCGTCCGACCCGGACACGGCCCGGATCCAGCCAATCACGTTAATTGGTGAACCTCGGGATAAAAAAACCTACTCAAAAATTGCTGTTGGATAAATTTTGAATCAAAAAATTTAAAATACAACCGAACGATGAAATCGTTTGTATCTTCAAACTGGCAAGGTTTTAAAAGACATGGGCAAGTGATTTTTGGCAGCTGTCCGAAATGCGCACGAGTGTTGTATCGCAGCACGCTTTTATAGTACAGGCGCAATGTCTTTTGAAGCCAGGCGCAATTTGCTCATTTGGAGAGAGAGAGAGAGAGAGAGAGAGAGAGAGAGAGAGGGGGAGAGAAAGTATTGCTGAAATTGATTCACAAGAAAGTTTTTAAACAACGGATTTGATGTGATAATGTGTGTTGATTAATTTATTAATAAATATTTGCGGTAATTTCTCACTTTGTAAACGCGAAACTTGCTAGAATGAGTAAAATGATGCGCAATACCGCCGCCAAAATTTAGACCGAGTATGGTATCGATTTAATATTGGTATTAAGTATTAGATTGTAGTACCGTACTGAAGCCTAAATTGTGGTATTGAGCCATGCCTAATCATTTAAAAACAAATACCAGAACACAACAATCCAAAATCTGAAATTTTACGATATTAAGTAAGGAGGGCCCACAGCAGTAAATTCCACAGGGGCACTGGATACCCTAGATATGGCCCTGCTTATGCAGAACACCACCATATCACACCAGTCCTCAGGTCTTTACACTGGCTTTCAGTTACATTTAGAATTGATTTTAAGTACTATTATAAATCACTCAATGCCCTAGGACCTTTATAAATTGCAGATATGCTCATTAAAAGTATAACCTATAAAACCACTCAGATCATTTGGATCAAGTCGGTTAAAAATACCAAGAGTTCACCAATAACAAGGCGAGTCTTTGGTGAGTTTAGCTATATTGTGCCAGCCATAATTGGAACCAGCTTCTAGAAGTAGCAACATTTAAATCCGGAATAAAAGCTGTTTAGCTAAATGAGCACTGCGCTCTATGCACCGCAACATATTATTTATTTATCTCTTCTCTTTTTATTTTTAATAAAATGTATTCCATTTTCATTCATTTTGTTTCTAAAGCATCATTTACGATTATTTTTTCAATTCTTTTATGGAAAGCACTTCGAGTGTTTGTGTACCAATTGTGTATGAAATTTGCTACCTAAATAAATTGGCCTTTACATTTAGGCAAGGTCTCAATCTGAGGACTCACAACAAATGTATGGCCAGTGGGTGGCACTAAAACAATTAAAAACTGCCTGACTGTGTGCCTGCTTGTCCAATAAACTCGCAGTGTCTTCCTCAAAGAGCCATTACATAACAATTACAAACATAAAGATTCATTGGTGTTCATTGGTCAATTATTATCAAAAACATGCTGAACTTTGAAATCCAGCACTATTAATGACTTGACACGTGTAAGGTAAGGTGTGACAACAGCCAGACAAAACTACAACAGATGCATGACCTACAGCAAAACATAATCTGTTCAATCTAGATGTCATATTTCATATATTTAAATGATTTTCGTCAGCTATACTATGACCTACACATACATTTTAAATTTGCACGTTTTCTTATAACACATTAACAATACATGTTATTTTTCCTCAATTCGATTTTTTATTATACTTAATAATCTTTATTATTCTATTATAATAAATACACCTTTTATTTCATTAAAAAAATATATACACTTTACATGTATAAAAATAAATATCAACAATATGAAAAATCCTTATCAACTATATTTTGTTGTTAGTTACCAAGATTTTAGATGTCATTTGCTATTGAGCAAACTGTTTTTAACCATTTGAAATATAACAACAATGGCAATTTTAAATTATTAGTCATAAATAATAAAATTATAAACAATAGAACAAATAGCACTTGCCATCCTGCCAGTATCAGCATTCAGATGTGCAGTGAGCAATTCTCCTTTTCTTGTCAATATTGCCGTTTGATTGTTATTTTTGCAATAATAGAAACTAGCAGGCCTTCATTTATATAGCAAGACTTCATAGTTGAGGGATGTATAATGACACATCTTTTATAAGTCAGCTATAAAAGACTCATTCTGCTTTTTTTATGCATTTTTTCTGTCTTCAGAATTTGGGCTACCATTCACAACCAGTATAAACCTTGGAGGATTAAGGATATTTTTAAATACATCTCGGATTGTGTTCGTCTGAAAGAAGTTAGTCATATACGACTAAGATGGCTTGAGGGTGAGTATATCATGGGATAAATTTCATTTTTGGGTGAACTAACCCTTTAATTTAAAAGTTTTCAGAGGTTGCATTGTTGCTAAGTATGCACGTGACAAGCCAGCTTCTTTTAGCCCAGTTTTAATACAAGAATAAACCGCAAGAATAGAGATTCATTATTCATGGGCACTAAGCAGATTTAAAGGCGGAACACCGCGAGTGAGAAGTTCTCCTAATCCAAATGTTCTGGACGGGATCAGCACAGCAGTATAAAGACTTATTCACAGCAAGAGCCGAACGACGAAAAGCATGTCACATGCTTTAATGCAAGACACTTGCCATCTGACCATAGATCTCACTCGCTGTAATGCAATGAGCTCAGCATGACAACATAACCAAAATGACTGACTGTTAAAATGCTGATTTAAACGGCTCATTTACAAATATTTGAATAGATGAATGAATATTTATTAATATTAATAAAATTATAAATTCACACTTCAAATATTGGCCCACATAAATATCCACTGTGTGTGCTTCACTAACTCATTTTTTTGTTCGCTTGATTTAAACTGAAGTTAACATTTACTCAGTAAAAACCCCAGAGTTAAATCAACTCTGCTCAGATAACATTTGGTCCCTCTCTAAATAGTGTTAAAGTCACACTCTTCAGAGATTGAATGTCTTTTATCTTCAGTTGATTTCATCTAAGACTGTGGCTGAAGTCTGTTGTAGTTCTTGTGTTTCTCTATTCTTCAGTGATTCTGCTTGTTAACAGCAGGTGTTCATCATTAATGTTCAATCATCGATTAACTAATTGCTTAATTATCTCATTAACTTTAACTCTGCTTCAGCGTTACTTTAACACTATTTAGAGAGGGACCAAATGTTATCCGAGTTGATTTATCTCTGGGGTTTTTACTGTGTAGTCTGTGCTTTTACTATTATTTATTTTCATTTTAATTTAGTGATTTTAACTTCTGCATTAAAAAGCTTGTTTGTTGTTGTTGTTACATTTTTGCACATAATATATATACCACCACAGCCTATGGTTCCAGAACACAGCAGCATGTCAACCAAAAATGCTGCTGTCACTAACTACACCCTCCTACGGTATCTAAACATGCTCCCACAAGTTTATTATCTCCCACTATCTCCCACTCTGTCAGAGAATGAACAGCATCTGGTGGTTCCTTTCCAACCGTGTACAAAGGCACTTTCCAAGACCTTCACTCTCCCTGATGTAAGTGTTTTGCAGTAACTTCCTGACTAGGAGCGCAAGGGTTCATTGTACAGCAAGATAATGATGACTCAATACAGTTTAGACAGTATCAAAAGTACCTTAGAAAAGAAGGTTTCCAGACTTAAATTCCACGGGGCTGAACTGGACAATATATTATATATTTGTGGGAACATCTAACAGCATTGGAAAGAACATTATATATATATATATTATATATCACATAGCTATATATATATATATATATATATATAGCTATGTGATATTAATGCAATCAAAGTTAGTTGTATCTTAAGGGACTGTAAACAGACAAAACAAAACATCTTATGTTTTATAATACATTTGTGCATTATGAGGTCTTACAACCAGCAATATTGATCAGGAAAAGAGAATTTCTCACTGCTCGTCTGAATACTGACAGTGAAAGATGTCGAGCACTGTTTCTTCTATTACTTGTAATTGTTTCTTTGTGCAATTACTGACTATCCATTTGTCTTTATATGGCAAAAAGTTATATATTCTTTACTAATATATTTATTTATTTACATTAATATTTAACTTCAAAGAGTCATTTGTTCGATAGCAATTTCTGTCGTATCAAAATAGGTATAAGGAATCATTGGTACTGACAAGTAAAATTTTGTATCATGGCACTAACCCTGAGACAAACTCAAAATATGCAGAATATGATAAATTGATGGTCTGCTAAATGAAAGGCAAGATCATTTTACATTTCTCTTGTCATTTAGATCTAAAATAAACCTTATACATAAAACTTACATAGACTTCATTCCTAAATAGACAATTTCCTTCAATGCACACACTGATGAATCTACTAAGCATTACAATACTGTTGGAATATCTGGATTAGTTTACTGACTCGGGGTTCTCACTGTCATAGAAAGCCCATATCCAGGAATTTTAAAATGAAATTGCGATTTCCAGGCCAGAAAAAACATGGAAATAAACAAAATTATTCTTAAAAAAAAAATAAAGCACTTTCCTAGTGAAATATGATACATTTTTCTGGTTAAGTTGAGCTCAAAAATGTTATGGCACAGTGCACTCTGCCAAGTGTCCTGTATTCACATATAATGTTTCCTTTCAAATTACTATTGGGGCGGTAAACAATCCTGAGTAATTTGGCAGCTTTCTTTTTCTTGCTTAAACACACATTATACAAAATATTTAAATATCCTTTAAATGTAGCCTATATTTTTTGTCTAATTTCATTTCTAATCGAAGTGAATCGTTATGAATTTGCAATAACTGTTTTTGAATTTTAATCGAAAATATGAATCGTAAATCGAATCAAGTCCAATCAACCATTACAAGACAATGCGATGCTTGGTTATGCCAAAAGCATGGTATTTTGATATATACCATGGTATTAAACGCTTACCACACATTACCATTCTATTTGAAGGGATACACGGTACTATGTTACAAAAAAACAACAACAAAAAAAACATGGCAACACGATGATACCATGTCAAAAACGTGGTAATACAACGGAACATGTAAAAAAAAAAAAAAAAAAAAAAAAAAAAAACATTTTTTGAAATGTTCTATTTCCTGTTTACTAGCATAATGCTAACCTGTCTGAAGACCAGAGTTCATTTCAACTTCACTCCTCATACGAAAATAACGATACAAGAAGACTTTAAACTCCAACACATCATTGTATTGAATCAGTGATTCAGTAATAAATTGATTTTTGGCGTTCATGTTAATGTGTGTGTTAGTGTCAGTGGCCTGTGAACGCACCTGAACACACACCTGTCATTTAACCACCTGTTTGTCTCTTCACATTGAACGCTTCTGACTTACCTGTTACTTCAGCTAAACTCAATCGGCAAATTCATGTCCGTCACATCACGTTTAAGTCCTTTTCGTACGCTTTCAGGGGAAATAAAGTGATCTCCATAACAGCCGCTGCGCCCTTCGGTCCGTGTTCTTGCTCAACGCATCCCGTCATCGGCGCTCCACGAAAACACTGGACATTTGCACAGAGAGAGGATGTGCTGGCAAAGGGCTATGAGGTATTAAGAAATAGTCGGATTGGTCTAAATAATAGTTATTCCATTTTATCGCTGTGAGGTGTGTTTGTAATCAAATGCTGTCAGTGTTATAGTTCAGGTGTAACTTCTTGTCCAGATCTCCGAAGTCGCGATAGATGGCGTTGTTCCGTGACACCTGTTACTTTTTTCAGCGCAGTTCAGGTTGAACCAATCACATTCGTTGTGATTATCCAATAACGATTTTTGTTTAATCATTTTATAGAGATTGCTGGGCGAAGTTTCATGTGCTTTTCAGACAGCAATCCTTTGTACTCATTGTGGTTTAAGAAATTTACTTTTTTTTAATGTACAAATGTTCCTAATAAGAGAAAAGACGCCATGGAAATGTACGCCTTCTGAGCCGTCAAGCGCCCCCTGCTTATTTCTTAAAACAGTCTCGTCAAACATTCATGACCCAGTGTTGTGTCGTTGCAAACTGCCTCTGCTGGAAGACATACTGTAGTAATTTAGAGTTGCAAGCATAAATTGTCAACGCAATGCTCAAAGATCTTGTGATATTTCTCCAGTTTTGAGATCTCTAAAAATGTTATTTCAAAAAAACAATGACCATTTTCTGCAAGGGACATCTATCATCACTCTTAAGTAAGTAAAACCTTTATTTGTCCCGCAGTGGGGAAATTATGAAGTCTCTGTACTGCAGCGGTTGCATCCATCCAAAATCCACAAAATGATCAAAGATTTCATATTTATTCAATTTAACGACCTCTAAATACATAGAAAATGTTAATGACCTCCATAACCATCAGCCAGGGCTGGGTGTGTTACTTTAAAAATGTATTTCACTACAGATTACAAAATACATGCTTTAAAAAGTCATTTGTAACGTATTTCGTTACATTACTCAAGTTTAGTAACTTAATCTAAATACTTTAGAATACTTTGGAATACTAATAAGTGTGGAACAAACACAAAAAACTGTAATTGCAAGTTTTTATCTCACAATTCTAATTTTTTCCCTCAGAATTGCGTGATATAAAGTTGAAATTGTGAGTTATGAAGTCAGATTATGAGATATAAACTCGCAATATTGAGAAAAGCCAGAATAATGAGATATAAACTCACAATATTGAGAAAAGTCAGAATTATGAGATATAAACTCACAATATTGAGAAAAGTCAGAATTATGAGATATAAACTCACAATATTGAGAAAAGTCAGAATTATGAGATATAAACTTGCAATATTGAGAAAAGACAAAATTATGAGATATAAACTCACAATATTGAGAAAAGTCAAAATTATGAGATATAAACTGACAATATTGAGAAAAGTCAGAATTATGAGATATAAACTCACAATATTGAGAAAAGTCAGAATTATGAGATATAAACTCGCAATATTGAGAAAAGTCAGAATTATGAGATATAAACTCGCAATATTGAGAAAAGTCAGAATTATGAGATATAAACTCACAATATTGAGAAAAGTCAAAATTATGAGAAATAAACTCACAATATTGAGAAAAGTCAGAATTATGAGATATAAACTCACAATATTGAGAAAAGTCAGAATTATGAGATATAAACTCACAATATTGAGAAAAGTCAGAATTATGAGATATAAACTCGCAATATTGAGAAAAGTCAAAATTATGATAAACTCACAATATTGAGAAAAGTCAGAATTATGAGATATAAACTCACAATATTGAGAAAAGTCAGAATTATGAGATATAAACTCACAATATTGAGAAAAGTCAGAATTATGAGATATAAACTCAATATTGAGAAAAGTCAGAATTATGAGATATAAACTCACAATATTGAGAAAAGTCAGAATTATGAGATATAAACTCACAATATTGAGAAAAGTCAGAATTATGAGATATAAACTCACAATATTGAGAAAAGTCAGAATTATGAGATATAAACTCACAATATTGAGAAAAGTCAAAATTATGAGATATAAACTCACAATATTGAGAAAAGTCAGAATTATGAGATATAAACTCACAATATTGAGAAAAGTCAAAATTATGAGATATAAACTCACAATATTGAGAAAAGTCAGAATTACAATATTGAGAAAAGTCAGAATTATGAGATATAAACTTGCAATATTGAGAAAAGTCAAAATTATGAGATATAAACTCGCAATATTGAGAAAAGTCAGAATTATGAGATATAAACTCACAATATTGAGAAAAGTCAGAATTATGAGATATAAACTTGCAATATTGAGAAAAGACAAAATTATGAGATATAAACTTGCAATATTGAGAAAAGACAAAATTATGAGATATAAACTCACAATATTGAGAAAAGTCAAAATTATGAGATATAAACTCACAATATTGAGAAAAGTCAAAATTATGAGATATAAACTCACAATATTGAGAAAAGTCAAATTATGAGATATAAACTCGCAATATTGAGAAAAGTCAGAATTATGAGATATAAACTCGCAATATTGAGAAAAGTCAGAATTATGAGATATAAACTCGCAATATTGAGAAAAGTCAATTATGAGATATAAACTCACAATATTGAGAAAAGTCAAAATTATGAGAAATAAACTCACAATATTGAGAAAAGTCAGAATTATGAGATATAAACTCACAATATTGAGAAAAGTCAGAATTATGAGATATAAACTCACAATATTGAGAAAAGTCAGAATTATGAGATATAAACTCGCAATATTGAGAAAAGTCAAAATTATGATAAACTCACAATATTGAGAAAAGTCAGAATTATGAGATATAAACTCACAATATTGAGGAAAGTCAAAATTATGATAAACTCACAATTGAGAAAAGTCAGAATTATGAGATATAAACTCAATATTGAGAAAAGTCAGAATTATGAGATATAAACTCACAATATTGAGAAAAGTCAAAATTATGAGATATAAACTCACAATATTGAGAAAAGTCAGAATTATGAGATATAAACTCACAATATTGAGAAAAGTCAGAATTATGAGATATAAACTCAATATTGAGAAAAGTCAGAATTATGAGATATAAACTCACAATATTGAGAAAAGTCAGAATTATGAGATATAAACTCACAATATTAAGAAAAGTCAGAATTATGAGATATAAACTCACAATATTGAGAAAAGTCAAAATTATGAGATATAAACTCACAATATTGAGAAAAGTCAGAATTATGAGATATAAACTCACAATATTGAGAAAAGTCAGAATTATGAGATATAAACTCACAATATTGAGAAAAGTCAAATTATGAGATATAAACTCACAATATTGAGAAAAGTCAGAATTATGAGATATAAACTCACAATATTGAGAAAAGTCAAAATTATGAGATATAAACTCGCAATATTGAGAAAAGTCAGAATTATGAGATATAAACTCACAATATTGAGAAAAGTCAGAATTATGAGATATAAACTTGCAATATTGAGAAAAGACAAAATTATGAGATATAAACTTGCAATATTGAGAAAAGACAAAATTATGAGATATAAACTCACAATATTGAGAAAAGTCAAAATTATGAGATATAAACTCACAATATTGAGAAAAGTCAAATTATGAGATATAAACTCACAATATTGAGAAAAGTCAGAATTATGAGATATAAACTCGCAATATTGAGAAAAGTCAGAATTATGAGATATAAACTCGCAATATTGAGAAAAGTCAGAATTATGAGATATAAACTCACAATATTGAGAAAAGTCAAAATTATGAGAAATAAACTCACAATATTGAGAATAGTCAGAATTATGAGATATAAACTCACAATATTGAGAAAAGTCAGAATTATGAGATATAAACTCACAATATTGAGAAAAGTCAAAATTATGATAAACTCACAATATTGAGAAAAGTCAGAATTATGAGATATAAACTCACAATATTGAGGAAAGTCAAAATTATGATAAACTCACAATATTGAGAAAAGTCAGAATTATGAGATATAAACTCACAATATTGAGGAAAGTCAAAATTATGATAAACTCACAATATTGAGAAAAGTCAGAATTATGAGATATAAACTCACAATATTGAGAAAAGTCAGAATTATGAGATATAAACTCAATATTGAGAAAAGTCAAAATTATGAGATATAAACTCACAATATTGAGAAAAGTCAGAATTATGAGATATAAACTCACAATATTGAGAAAAGTCAGAATTATGAGATATAAACTCGCAATATTGAGAAAAGTCAGAATTATGAGATATAAACTCACAATATTGAGAAAAGTCAAAATTATGAGAAATAAACTCACAATATTGAGAAAAGTCAAAATTATGAGATATAAACTCACAATATTGAGAAAAGTCAGAATTATGAGATATAAACTCACAATATTGAGAAAAGTCAAAATTATGAGAAATAAACTCACAATATTGAGAAAAGTCAAAATTATGAGATATAAACTCACAATATTGAGAAAAGTCAAATTATGAGATATAAACTCACAATATTGAGAAAAGTCAGAATTATGAGATATAAACTCACAATATTGAGAAAAGTCAGAATTATGAGATATAAACTCACAATATTGAGAAAAGTCAGAATTATGAGATATAAACTCACAATATTGAGAAAAGTCAAAATTATGAGATATAAACTCGCAATATTGAGGAAAGTCAAAATTATGATAAACTCACAATATTGAGAAAAGTCAGAATTATGAGATATAAACTCACAATATTGAGAAAAGTCAAAATTATGAGAAATAAACTCACAATATTGAGAAAAGTCAAAATTATGAGATATAAACTCACAATATTGAGAAAAGTCAGAATTATGAGATATAAACTCACAATATTGAGAAAAGTCAAAATTATGAGATATAAACTCGCAATATTGAGGAAAGTCAAAATTATGATAAACTCACAATATTGAGAAAAGTCAGAATTATGAGATATAAACTCGCAATATTGAGAAAAGTCAAAATTATGAGAAATAAACTCACAATATTGAGAAAAGTCAAAATTATGAGATATAAACTCACAATATTGAGAAAAGTCAGAATTATGAGATATAAACTCACAATATTGAGGAAAGTCAAAATTATGATAAACTCACAATATTGAGAAAAGTCAGAATTATGAGATATAAACTCACAATATTGAGAAAAGTCAGAATTATGAGATATAAACTCACAATATTGAGAAAAGTCAAAATTATGAGATATAAACTCACAATATTGAGAAAAGTCAGAATTATGAGATATAAACTCAATATTGAGAAAAGTCAGAATTATGAGATATAAACTCACAATATTGAGAAAAGTCAAAATTATGAGATATAAACTCGCAATATTGAGGAAAGTCAAAATTATGAGATATAAACTCACAATATTGAGAAAAGTCAGAATTATGAGATATAAACTCACAATATTGAGAAAAGTCAGAATTATGAGATATAAACTCACAATATTGAGAAAAGTCAAAATTATGAGAAATAAACTCACAATATTGAGAAAAGTCAGAATTATGAGATATAAACTCACAATATTGAGAAAAGTCAGAATTATGAGATATAAACTCGCAATATTGAGAAAAGTCAGAATTATGAGATATAAACTCACAATATTGAGAAAAGTCAGAATTATGAGATATAAACTCACAATATTGTGAAAAGTCAGAATTATGAGATATAAACTCACAATATTGAGAAAAGTCAAAATTATGAGAAATAAACTCACAATATTGAGAAAAGTCAGAATTATGAGATATAAACTGACAATATTGAGAAAAGTCAGAATTATGAGATATAAACTCACATACTAAATTCACAATTGCAAGAAAAAAAGTCAGTATTGCGAGTTTATTTCTCCCAATGCAAACTTACAATTGTGAGGGAGAAAAAAACTAATTGTGAAAAAAAGTTGCAGTGACCTTTTTTACAAATATAAATGACTCACAAACAACTTTCACAAAACATTAAAATAGTTGTGGATCATCAGGTCATGACAGGACAGTTAAGTTAAGTTGAGAGTTGGGCAATTTTTTGTTGTTTTTTTGTCTGGTTCAGGACAGAACTAAATAAAAATAACATTTTTATGATCCCTCTTAAAAGTATTAAAATGTTGATGAAACTTAACCACACTTTTTCAGACGGTCAGAGTCAGAGATTCACCAATTGCTGTTTAAATGACATTAAAATTCAAAGTAACCACGTACCAAGTAATCTAAAACACTTTTCAGATGGAACTGTAATCTGATTACCACCCATTTAAAATGTAACTGTAATGAAATACAGTTACTCAAATGTTGTATTTTAAATACGTAACTAAGTTACTTGTATTTCGTTACTCCCCAACCCAGCAATCAGCACACCTAATATGATATTTAATCTGGCAGTTTGGAATAGGACACGTGTGAATTGCATGCTATAGTGTTATTGTCATGCAGTATGTTGACTTAATTGTAGAAATGGACTGTTTCTTATTCCTGTCACACCTCATAGGAAGCCAATTTACTGTCAGTTTTGAGTATTGTGAGGCAAAGAGTCAAATCTCCACATGCCCAGTACGAGCTGAACCAGGGGTTCAAATTATTATGATTGAGTGTCTCAGGATCGCCACTAAACTAAATGCAATGATTCTACAGCATTGAATGCCTTTGGTTAGTCAGCCAAGAAAAGACTTGTAACGGGTGGCAGACAGCAGAACAATGAGTGCTCTCCCATCCCTTCTTGTGCACAAAATCCATCAAACTTGGGAATTTGGTGCTAAATGACTTACAGGCCACCAGGCTCTGGATAAAGTTTTTAGGTTTGATGGATTTTGTGCACAAAAAGGATGGGAGAGCACTCATCGTTCTGCTGTCTGCCACCCATTACAAGTCTTTTCTTGGCTGACTAACCAAAGTGGATTCTCCAAAGGATTCTCTATGCAATGCATTGATAATCAACCCTGAATGACTCGCACTCTTAAAAAATATTGCTTCTTTAGTGGCATTGGTGGTTTCAGGAATAAACCTTTGACACTCAACCTCTCACCATTGCACGAAACATTATTCATAAAAAAGGTTAGATTATTCATTTCTTTTAAGAACTGTTCCATGAAATGGTTCTTCCATGGCATCACTGTGAAAAACCTCTTTTGAATCGTTTGTTTTTAAGTGTGCAGGACTCTGTGGTCCATATTCTGTGAAGTTTTACTCTGTACACCTTGCCGTTTTTGACCTGAGGCCTGGCAAATCTGTAATTAATAGAGACTGTTGTGGGTAGAATGCTCAGCATTGCATTTTGTGACGTTGACCTGACAAACTCGTCTGGACATCGGCGAGTATATTCATTTTTCTTAGCCACTTAAGTACCCAGCGTGTTTTGCGTTTCTTGCGCTTTTCAAAATGGTCATTCATTTTTAATACTTTTCATACCTCTCTTTCCAAAGTATTATCACAAATGTCAGTACTGCACTGTAATGAATGAATTGCTGTAAAAATTACAGCAATATTTTACAGCAGATGGCTGTATTCTTAATAATACAGCATATTGCCGTAAACTGCAATGCATTCTGGGGGGCGTGGCGGTTTGACTCAAAATTACAGGATATTGCCGTAAATTTCAAGCATAAAGAGGCATTGTAGGCTTTTCAACGGTTGAGATTCTGGTAGCAGCAAGAGAGAGAGAGAGTGGTCTACAACTGTGGTAAGTGACTTATTTAATAAAAAAAAATCAAAGAATACAGTAAAATTCTGTAAATTAAATTACAGTAATGGTACTGTAAAAATTACAGTAATTGGCTGGCAACCCTGCTGCCAGTATTATACTGTAAAATTTACAGGTAATTTTTAACAGTGTGTGTTGATTTTACTTTTACATTTATTTGTGTCAAAATTACCACAAATTCATAGTAAGTGTTTAAATGTATAAGTGCATGTTCTTAGCAAACAGTCTCTAGTTGATTCAAAGTCTACAGTTTTCAAAGCAGAAAATAAATCATGAGATGAAACAAATCAAGTCTGCTTCATTTAGAAGTTTCAGTCCGCCTTTCCAGGCTAGTTCATTTTTCTCATTTTTTTATTATTATGATTATGTGTTGTTGTATTTTAGCAGTAGTTTGTGTCATCATGTGTGTTACCCCGATGGTGTTTTATCTTGCGTAACATTGCTCTGTCTTAAATACACTTTATAACTTGAAAAACCCATTTTGTTGAACATTAAGTGTTCATGTGATTTTCCATTTGTTTTATTATCAATATATTTTATACCTCAAATTGGTTGGAAAAGCAGTATTGCATAAATTAAATGGTATATCCACTATATTTTTAAATGCAAAAATCTATTTTCGATTCGTTAAAAATAACAACCCAAGTAAAGTGGTATGTTAGTTAGTTGTTTATTTCAAAAAGGGACAGTGTTCATTAATCAACATTCAGGAATGTAAATATACCCAAATTAGCCCAAAGACTAGTTTTCATTGGTAGTCCCTTCGCCAGATGTTATTAGGCATAAAAACTAGAGACAGGAAAAGAAACAAAACATTAACATCATAATACAAATGAAAATTCTAATATACAATTTAACTCTAAAATACATTTTCCAAATAACAATACATAAAAAACAACAATAATCATAATAATAATGGGTAAATGAACATTAATGTTCACATCGTTGATTGTGAAGAAGCCATTTCTTAAAATTATACTTAAATGAGTTAAACGATATTAATTCTCTAACTGACTGAGGTACAGAATTCCACTGATGTGATGCTCTGAATGAAAAAACAGCTTGACCAAAAGAAGTGGAATTATGCAATCAGCTCTAGCTGCACCTCTTGTTACTCTGTTTCCAATAGATTTAAATGAAATAAAATCTGCCAGAGGAGGAGGAGCTAAACCATACCTGATCTTATGAACCAAACAAACATTTTTAAACTTAATAAGGTTTTCCCAAACAAGTTATACTTATTTAAAATATGACAGTGATGGAAACTCAATTGTTTTTTTATGTAAAATTTTAAGTGCTTGTTTATACAATGATTCCAATGGTTTTAAAATTATGGAATGTGTATTAGACCAGCTCGTCAAACAATAAGTAACATGTTGTAGTATGTTGTTCTGACAAAAGCAGTGAGTTCATTTACACTAGAGTTCGAGGAACTGAAAAAGAACAGTAGAGAGTACTTAATAATGTACTTTAAATGAAATTTAATTGTTACCATTGTTGTATTTTGTATGATGAATGTTGAAGTTTGTATGACATTGTCACAAATGTAGAGGAATTGTGTCGACCCAATTAAAGGTTTCACAAACCAAAGATCATTATGTGTAAAAGATCATTATTTGACATGAAATGTATTATGCTATTCATATATATAAATATGAATATATGAACTGTGATTTCTTGTTGCATCACTGTATCAAGAGGAATTACAATAATATAAAAAAAGTTCAAGCGCTCAACCAAATGGAACAACATAAAGGTGAGTTCAACGTAAAACATTTTAGGAAAATCAACGTCGATTTATGAAGACAGCTTATGTGATGTTCTCTCTCATTTTTTCAGTTGTATTGACAATTAAACATTTCAGACGATTTTTAATAAATTGGGGAATGCAAGTGGAGAAAAAATAACTGCAGAAGTGGAGGAAATGAGGGAAAAGTCTATTAAGAATTTCCCCACTTTTTTTGCTTGACAAAATGCTACTCAAACCAATCAATTGAATTGTTTAGATTACTAGAGTTTTGAAATTAAGTAAAGACATTAAGTAAAGTTAACTAAAAAGTTGGATTTTACAGTGTGAGATCATTAATAACAATTTACAAATGAGTCCGTTTTAAATGAAAATTACAATAAATTATCAAATAAAAAGTGCTAAATTTGATCATTCAGTCATGTCAGTTATTTTTAAAGACTGGTTTTAAAGAAACCTCCAAACATTTGGTATCTCTGAAAACCCCTGAATGAGCAATTCAAATTGACGTATGTTCTCAGAGAAATACACTAAAATACACTGTATGAATTACTGTAAAAATTACAGCATTATTTTACAGCCGCTGGCTGTTTTTTAATAATACAGCATATTGCTGTAAACTGCAATGCATTCTGGGGTCACGTGTTAGTTTGACTCAAATTTACAGAATATTGCTGTAAATTGACCCTTCGTAATTAAAAAATACAGTTATTTACTGTAATCAGAGAATACAGGGAAATTCTGTAAATTAAATTACAGTAACACCACTGTAAATTTTACAGTAACTGGCTGGCAACCCTGCTGCCAGTATTATACTGTAAAATTTACAGTAATTTTTTAACAGTGTATAATGCCCTTCAACAGAGGAAATATGCCTATGGGTCTCAGGAGGATATAGAATTCAGTGACTGTTGTTTTAACGAAAAAAGTAATGTTGATCTAATTACCACATTGTTTCCCCATTACAAAGAAAAAAAAAAAAAAAACGTTTTAAAATTGTAACATCTAAGTAATCAGTCCCTTTCTACAGCATGCTGGGAAGAAAAGTAAATCATCTCATTCCATTTTCTTAATTTTTCCAGTACTTAGACATGCCCCAAATTTTGGGTCCCAAAAAGAAAGATTCACACAGACAAAGATTCCAGAGCAAATCAAATGCCAATGCAATGACACATATTTCTTGCACATGCGAATTTCAACTGCTTTACCTAATACCAGTACCCATACAAATAAAAAAATAGATTCTTGGTGAAAATGTTAACAGATTAAAGATCAGAATGCTTTGAAAGTACAGTTCTTATCATTTTGATTTAGACAGAGTTAACTCAAGGACAGCCCTCACAGCAGGCAGGTTACACACCGGCTTATCTGTCTATTACTCACGGCGCTCGTAAAAGGGTCATCATGACCACTAGTCAGTAATAACTGCTGAATAATAGCGGAACATTGGGTCATATAAACAAGAATCAGCCAAAAGTGAAACAATGAGCTTCGGGTTCTAAATACTTCTAATGTTAAATTGAAAGTGTAAAAACTAAGGGAAAAGATTTTCACTAACATCTCTGAGATCACTAGCCTCATCTCAAGTGTTTAATCTGGTGACCCCTGAAGTGACCTCACAGCTTCTTCTGATCTTTTCCAGAGGGACGCAGGAAATAGAGTCCTCTGCTTTTCTTTACATGGCTGAAGACGGTTCCGCATTACTGATTCCAGAAGAAGATGTAGCATATATTCGTCATCATGAGCATTTTATTATGTTGCTAAGTCATTGACAAATCAACACATCTGTTATTTACTTCACTGGTTCAGACCTTGCGTGTCAATTTGTCATTCGCTATATGAATTAATGCAAGAAACATACTGTGCAGTTGTGAATGCAAATTGTCCCCTACCATATTTCTTCACAAGCTTCCTTGCAATTTTAAACTAAATTTAAAATTGCACGTAGGCCTTTACTTTCCATCAGCGTGATCCGGTGAAGAAGCTGATTTCATACAACTGAAAAACTAAATCTCTACAGTCGTGGCCAAAAGTTTTGAGAATTACATAAATATTGGAAATTGGAAAAATTGTTCTTCCATTGTTAACCATGGTGACCTGCAAAGAAACGCGTGCAGCCATCATTGTGTTGCATAAAAATGGCTTCACAGGCAAGGATATTGTGGCTACTAAGATTGCACCTAAATCAACAATTTATAGGATCATCAGCAACTTCAAGGAAAGAGGTTCAATTCTTGTAAAGAAGGCTTCAGGGCGTCCAAGAAAGTCCAGCAAGTGCCAGGATGGTCTCCTAAAGAGCATTCAGCTGCGGGATGCAGAGCTTGCTCAGGAATGGCAGCAGCAGGTGTGAGCGCATCTGCACGCACAGTGAGGCCAAGACTTTTGGAAGATGGCCTGGTGTCAAGAAGGGCAGCAAAGAAGCCACTTTTCTCCAAAAAAAAAAAACCATCAGGGACAGATTGATCTTCTGCAGAAAGTATCGTGAATGGACTGCTGAGGACTGGGGCAAAGTCATGTTCTCCGATTGTTTGGGGCATCTGGAAAAAGGCTTGTCAGGAGAAGAAAAGGTGAGCGCTACCATCAGTCCTGTGTCATGCCAACAGTAAAGCATCCTGAGACCATTCATGTGTGGGGTTGCTTCTCATCCAAGGGAGTGGGCTCACTCACAATTCTGCCCAAAAACACAGCCATGAATAAAGAATGGTACCAAAACACCCTCCAACAGCAACTTCTTCCAACAATCCAACAACAGTTTGGTGAAGAACAATGCATTTTCCAGCACGATGGAGCACCGTGCCATAAGGCAAAAGTGATAACTAAGTGGCTCGGGGACCAGAACGTTGAAATTTTGGGTCCATGGCCTGGAAACTCCCCAGATCTTAATCCCATTGAGAACTTGTGGTCAATCCTCAAACAAAAACCCACTAATTCTGACAAACTCCAAGAAGTGATTATGAAAGAATGGGTTGCTATCAGTCAGGATTTGGCCAGAAGTTGATTGAGATCATGCCCAGTCGAATTGCAGAGGTCCTGAAAAAGAACGGCCAACACTGCAAATACTGACTCTTTGCATAAATGTCATGTAATTGTCGATAAAAGCCTTTGAAACGTATGAAGTGCTTGTAATTATATTTCAGTCCATCACAGAAACAACTGAAACAAAGATCTAAAAGCAGTTTAGCAGCAAACTTTGTGAAAACTAATATTTATGGAATTCTCAAAACTTTTGGACACGACTGTATATAGTAGCAACTAGGCCTATTAGATTCTGATTAAAATCAAATATCAAAATCTGATGTGCAAATTATTTTCTGTTTTATTAATTGTTCAATAAAAATACTCTTAGTTCCAGGAATTACGAATAATGGTCCATTTTATTGTTTTAAATATTGTTTAGAAGCACGTCAGTAAGTAGGCTAAAAAAAATACATTTGAAGGGTAGGGTGAATTCAGGGTGATTAGGGCACTTTTTGCCATTGAGATGACTTGGAAAAAGTGTCCCAATCATCCAGAATTCACTCTATATAGACGGAGGCATGAAATTATGCAGCGAATGCTTGGACAGGTTCGAAATAAATGAAGAGTTGTTCGTCCAATCAGCGTTGAGGGTTCGTTTGATTAGAGCGTCACGTCATCATTACGCAAATGAGCTGCAGATTCTCAAACAGTCAGAGAGCGCGTCACCGCGTGCGCGTGGTCAGGTAAGATCCGCGTTCATTCGCGTTAACAGTAACAGCAGGTCTTTTGACATCACTTAAAATGTTTATCTGTTTTCGGTTAAATAAATGGGTACGGTAGAAAAGGAAAAAAACAAGCATATCCTAATGTCAAACACATAATTCGCGACTGACTGAGTTAGCAAAACAACCCAGGCCTACACCATTAAAGTTCCATTAACGTATTTTACAAAAAAAAAATGAGGGAAAAAAAGCCCAGTTCACACAATTATTTATTTCCTGCTAGATATTTGGAGTGAGTAATTCAAGATATGTGAATGTGAAAGACGAGTATCCCAATAAACGTGCAACAATGGTACGTTGTCAATCTGTTTTCAAGGCGATTATCAGACTCTCGAGGTGATCAATTTAGTTCTCAACTCGCCATTGTGTTTTGAACCCCCGGGACGGAAGAGACTCTCTCTAATCCAACTTGTTTTCTCTGTCTTGCTGAGATATGAGAGTCCTGCTTTAAATCCAACCCAATCCCCAAAAGCCTTTCCTTTTGACCCAGAGAAATTCACATAGTTTCCACATTTCCCTGTTTATTCCGGCTAATAATAACAACTCTTTTTTTTTTTTTTTCACGCAATAAACATCAGATACGTGTATTGATATACGAAACAAATGATGCCTATAAAGTGAAAGGTTTGCAGTTATTTCCTCATTGTTGATTGGGTGTTAATCTGTGCATGCCTGTTTACACCTCTCTCTGACAGACAGCGTGGACATGTGTTTGCCCTCAACAATAACACATGTTTTTATGTCAGGCGGTGTTGGTCAGCATGTGAACAGCGTTGGTTTGCAGTTCACTAAAGCAGTCTTGAGATGTGTGTTTTTTTTGTGGTCTCATTAATTGAATGTTTTAGATGACCTATACAATGTACGATTAAGCTCGCTGTCCCTGTAGTGCCAGTGCCTTCTGCTGTTCTAGAAGATCTTCCCCAGCACAGAATAAAAAGTGCGAGATTTTGTCATTCTCATTTCGTGATTTGTGGAGAACGCTCTTACACATGGAAAGCTGTCTTTCAGGTAATCTGAGCGCTGATTTTTATCGTGTCCTCCCCCTCCTCCCCCGCGGTGATCGCGCATCGCGCCTCATTCTCACTCCCATTACGCAGCGGGATTGACATGAAACTGTGAATTGTTTGCTGCTCAAATATAGTTGACCTGGAGCCAGCAGTCTGAGGGGTTGAGGAGCGACCGTCCCTGCCTCCTCCCCCTCTACATCAGCATGACAAAGCACTGGGGGGGTCCGGGCTTGTTGGCACCACCCGTGATCACTGAAGGAGCAGGAGCCCAACGCGACCATCACCTTGACTGCAGAACCAGCTATTCCTCATCCAACCCTAGCTGTCACTGCCCCACAAGCCCGCTGCTGGAGTTCGGTGGCCGACGGGATAAGTCCACAGGGATGGCGCAGGACTCCTGTTACAGTGCCAAACCGTCGGATCAGAGCGCATGGGAACTCCAGAATGGAAACTCCAGCGGAAGAAAGAAGAAGAACTATCAGCGTTATCCCAAACCACCATACTCATACCTAGCTATGATTGCCATGGTCATCCAGAACTCTCCGGAGAAGAAGCTCACTTTATCAGAGGTTGGTCACTTTCACATGCGCGAGACGCGCACGAGCTATTTTTTGTTCAAAATCCAGCGGGGAATGCAAATTAAGTTCAGTGTATAAAAATGCAATTTTTCAATTAATTACAAAGAAACCGCACATTTGAATAGAAAGTAGGATGACAGATTTTATAAATCGTACTCCAATAATTTACTTAAATAAAATATTTTTTACAGTGTGGTTAATATTTCATGTATTCGTCATGTCACGCGAGTTTGAAACGCTGAAAACTGTTGAATCAAAAAGCCGCACAACTTTCAGTTGAAGTTGTGAGGCGGCAGAATTAAGTTCATTTTTTTCATATTTAAGGTTCCAAATGAATCGAAGTTCTATTATTAATACTTGAAACTTTTTATTCAGGAGAATTCCCTGAAAAATGATTAGAAAACCTAATTGTGCTGGCGTTCGTTTCCACAAAGAAACTGCATTGTTTACATGTGAAGTGAGTTTTAGTGCGTGTTGCACATCTCACGAGCCTGGGGCGCGTAATCTGTCTCGTGTCTGGATCTCGATGGGGTTTGCGCTGTGAATAGTGAAAGCAGAGGGCGATACTATCATGCTGATCGCTGTGGCTGGAATCACACTGTGCCACAATTACCACGCGATTGTTCCGAAATGTCGCCATGTGTAAGAATCCACGATCGGGATTAAGTTTTCAACTATTCAAGAGTGACTCCTGTGAATTTTTGGAATGAATTGAGGGCCTTCTACAGGCAATTGGACATTTTCTTTTATTTAAAATTCCACTTAAACCTTGTATTAGGTCGTTTAGGCAAAAAATGAAATAAAACCTTTACCCATTTTAAATCTAGGCAAATTGTGTGTGTTTGAATATAAAGTGTGACCCCATAAAATATCAATTTTTAAAATGATTAAATACAAACACGCCTGTATATGTGTTTTTTTTTTTTCTGAAAGTATTTTCAGTCATTGGTAATCAGCTGCCCGTTTTGAATCTGTGTTTAGAAGCTGTGGCCAATAATAATAATAATGATGATGAGATGTTTTAAATAACCATCAATAAATTGTCTTCCCGGAACAGATTCTGAAGGAGATCAGCACTCTTTTTCCATTCTTCAAGGGAAATTACAAAGGCTGGAGGGACTCGGTCCGTCACAACCTGTCCTCATACGACTGCTTTGTGAAGGTGTGTGTTTGACGTCCGGTAACTGATAATGACTTTTATATGTTAATTTGATGTTAGTTTGACGCTATCCCGTTGCTTTCTCCTCTCTAGGTTCTGAAGGATCCCGCTAAACCCCAAGGTAAAGGTAACTTTTGGACCGTTGAAGTGAACAGAATTCCCCTAGAGCTGCTGAAAAGACAAAACACCGCAGTGTCCCGTCAGGATGAAACCATCTTTGCTCAGGACCTGGCCCCTTACATCTTTCAAGGTTACGCTTCGTCAAACAAGTCCAAACCTCTGCCCTCTGACCTCTCTATACCACCCGTTCCCAGCCATCATAGCCCGCCCCCATCCGAGGACCCATATCGCCCCAAACTGGACTCTACGTTTGCCATAGATTCTCTGCTGCACAGCCTCAGGCCTGCCAGTTCTGCTGGCGAGGGGGTGCGAGAGAGGGAAAGTTGGGGTGCCGGGCCCCCTCCGCACACTCGTTCTACCACTCCACCACGCCCGTGTAACGCCACATACAACTGCAGTTCGTCGGGCAGCTCCATCAGTCCCACGTCGGATTTGTCTGACGAGGACTGGAGAGGGCTGATGCTTGTTGGGAAAAGATCAAGCGATCAAGGCTCGACTTCAGATGGATACAGCGTCTCCTGCCCCCCACCAAACAAAACCTCCAAGCGTGGCAATGCTCCTCCATGGGAGCTGCCGACGTCCTATGCCAAATACACCCCCCCAAACGCGGTAGCCCCTCCTAGCATGCGCTTTAACGGAAACCCGTTCATGCCACTGGGCGGTATCCCGTTGTACGGTTACAGTGGTGCGCACGTCACTTCATCACACCTGATCGGTCATCCATATTGGCCCATCCTACCGAGTGGGCCGGTTTCCATACAAGCACCACCCCTTATCATGGACTTGGATACTATGCTGCAATCTGTTCCGCCCAATAAGAGCGTGTTCGATGCGCTTGGCCCCAACAATCAGACTTCTCAGCCAACTCCAAACCAGTATGCCCTTCAGAACGGACCTTCCCTTTGCAAGTATTCTTTTTAAACCGTCTGTCTTGTAATAGTCCTGGAAGAGCCCATCTTTGGCACGGCCCAGGTTTACACATACTGATTTTCAACCATTAATGCTGCTCGACACAAAATACTCAATCTGGGAATTGATTCGGGGGAATTATTTGAGAAAATCCCTCTGTACGCTGAACTGTTACTGGAGTTGAGACGGGTCAATATTGGCCAAAGATTCTACCCGACCGATGTTGATACTGTTGTGACTCCAGTGATTTTCTTTGACACAATTACTACCTCAAACTTTTAATGTCAGTGGGGAAATTGGTACATTTTAGTCCTGAATGGACCCTTGTAGTGTATGGGGATAATGCAATGCGGTACCTCACATGACCAATTGAATGTTGTCTGTTAGTGAGCCTGATCGTATTCTATGTGGCTGCTTTAACTTCTGACAAATGGACCAGAAATGGTGTGCTGGACATTTGTAGGTATTAGGGATGTGTTTGTGTGTGAATGTGTACTTTTGAGTCCGTAAGGGACCTGCAATGTTTACATAAAGACAGGCTTTTCTGCCATGAATGTGTCACTTTTTATATGTTGCTGAGTAAACGTGCATCTTTTTTTTTTTTTTTTTTTTTTTAAATCTTGACCCCAGCTTTTCTGACCCGATTCTCTTCCCCCAATTTGTGTTTAAAACGCTTTCATTTCACCCCCACTCCAATTGGTAAAAGTCCAATCTCAGGCTCTGATAACAACTGTAGAGGCTTGACAGATCTGATGAAATCCAGTCTTGTGTGTGTTTTTTTTCTGGCATGCATTCACTTTGAAGAACTGTAATTAGAGCTATTTTATCAGTCGACTGTGTCTCTAAGCCTTATCACAACTCTGTGTCCCTGTGGAGTATAGGTGCTGTAACTTTTTTTTTTTTTTTTTTTTTTAAATAATCTGGTCATCAAATGATCATCTTGTGATCATGGATGTCTGCATAATACTGTCCAGAAGCTCATATGTAGCAATCTGATCCGTAATTGAATGTAAGGGTCATTTAACTGGTGGTCTGTGGTCGTGTCCCTCCGTCTGGTGCACGTCACCTCGCCACCTCCTGCTGTTTTTTTCTGTCCTGTCCTCCCTTGAAATCACTCATTCACACCCCCAACACTTCACTCTCGTACAGGTCCATTCTTTTTAATAGCTATTTAGTATGAGCATTTGTGGCTGATTAATTGGTTCCACAGGGTTTGTAGGGTCTTTCTTCATTGTATTATTATTATTATTATTATTGTGTCATGACAGCAATCAGACTGTATAGTATTGTTGAATATGCTTTAGATGTGTCCATGTTAGGTGGAATCGAAATCTCCCGAATATAAATTTGCATAAGTTCCATCTTAAACTTAAAAAAAAAAGGAAAAAAAGAGAAATATCAAGGACAAAGCATGAGACATCATCTCGTAGCAAATGCATGTTTTTACTGTTTTTTTTTTTTTTTTTTTGGATCATGTGGTGTTACTGTCTGACAGTCATATAACTTTGTGGTTTGAAAAGCCATGTAAATCACTATTTTACTTGAATTCAGTGATGAAACTGATAGGAATGTTAAAAATGAAGAGATTATTAAATCAAATGCAACAATTTTATTTATATTCTTGGTATTTTTAAAACAATATTGCATATTTAAGACTTGTGCAGCTCACAAAAAAGATGCAGTGGAACAACAAGAATCTATAAAAACTATTCAAAACCACAGTAAAAGAATGGTTCGATAAGAACACACTCAATCATACATATAAATCCTGATTTGTTTCGCTTAGCACACATCCTTTAATTCAGAAACTTCACACACATTGTTTTCAAAACTGGCTACTAACTGGACTTGAGACTATAGAATGAACATTTCAAATTCATACGGAGTTGCAACCAATTGATCAATTCGTAAAATTACTACTTGCTTTGAACACAAAAAAGGAACATTAAAAATAGAACTGGAGGTCCGATTGCTTGAAAACTTGCATTTGAATATAGAATTTGTTTAGAGAAAAAAGATATTAACTTCTCTCAGGAACAAAATCATGATGTTATTAATGTGTGTATTTTTAGTTGTGAGTACTGGCATGACCAAAATAAATAAATACCAAAATTACATGTCATAAATGTTGTGATTTTCTCAAAGTACATCCAGTAAATCTCTTATTAAACAACGGACGTTTATAAGCACGTTTGAAATACTGGTTTTACAAAAAGAATAATGAAGTAATGAAATATATCTATAATAAAATACGTCTCGAAATAACCATTTTCAACTCCTAATTTTACCATGTGTGTCTCAATCTGCATATTATTTTCTAATGCATATAGGCTATTGAATATCCAGGCAGGTGATAACGCATTAACAGGTACAAGTTAATAAGTAATAAAAACTGAAAAGATCCACACCTTAATTCAGTCCACTTGTCATGTAGGCCTAGATTATATCAGATTTTCAATAGGTTTGAGATTGAAAAAATTCATTTTCATTCATCAAGCACCAAAAAAACTTCAATTAACAACAAAATCGTAAAACTTCATTTTAACAAACACAAGCAATATGATTTTTTTTTTTTGAAAGGGTAAAAACACCTAAAGATCAATACGAAAAATTCCTTCATGTTAACATGCGCTGTGCCCTATTTTATAGCCTTTTCTTAGAGTTTAAATGAGGCTTATAATTAGAAATAAATAACAACTGAATGGCTATCAAAAATACTTTTAATTGTATTAATTGAGCAAAACACGGTCTCATGACTTTCATCAGGCATACACGAACAGAGAATTACCAGATGATTCAATTTAAAATCGTTTCAAGTTCTTGGCTATATTTCATTAATACAGTGTAAATGATTTCTGTTGTTTTCACAGTAATATACTGTGTTCTCAACTACGGTTGATTTGTCATTTTCACAGCATTATTACTGTATTCTTAATTGTTTAAACTGTGTACAGTATGTTACTGTACATTTTCAAAGCATTCTGGGAAAATAGACTACTGTAAATCTAAATACAGTAAATGTCTGCTAGCGAAATTTTACATACGTAATGATGCTGAGTACAGAATGTCTTGAATGCTTTTATTTATACTTCGCTGTAGGCTATATCCTTTATTTTTATATAATTTGTATTTGATCGTTTATGTTTTGATGATGATTAATTAATTTTGAGTCTAAATTGATCATTCACAGCTGTTGAAATAGCATTTAAATTAATCTGGGCAAATGAGGAAACACATTAAACTACCGCTTATGAAAACGATCAACACACAACGTAGCCGCGACGTCGTAGTTACAAAGTTGCATTGTGGCAACGTGTCCGGGAATTTCACTTTTTCCGTCGCCACGCTGAAAGTTTGGTCACCAAATTACGCTTACTGTTCCGTAACAGTCACGGATTTTTGTTAGCTGGGAGTAAGTTACTGTTAATTTGACAAACATTTTACAGTGTAGCCTACGCTTGGAATGTAACGGGCCTCGGACAATGATTGCTCTTAACGTTTTACAAAACTAAATAGGCATTTTTGTCAATATTGTCAATTTTTTTTAAACTCCGTTGTTTGTGCAGGAAATGACACACACATTTACAAGGCCCCTGATAATTTAATCAATTTATCAAAAAATAATAATAAAAATGCCTGAAAAGCCTAAAAAACCCTTTCAAATTCTTATTACTCTACAACACAATCCACCCATTCTCCAAACCGCATATATAATCGCGGCGTCTCGGACCATATATCAAGTAAACAGCCTGGACGGATGGCCACTGGTCAGTACAAAAATGTCACTGTAATTTCGTTACCGATGATTCCCATCTAGCGTAAAATGTACTGAAACTATAACGAATTACGGTAACACTTTACAATAAGGTTGATTAGCTCATGTTAGTTCACAGTGCATAAACTACTGTTAACAAGATTTGAGTTATTTGTAAATGTTAAAATTAACATTAATAAATGCTGTTTAAGTGCAGTTCATGTTGTTAACCTGATTGCAAAGTGTTTCCTGAATTACTATGCTGATGATTGATTTTCTCATCACTTTTATACTGTAGATTAAGTCTCAAACCAGCCTTCGTAGCAGAACAGGAAAAAAAACACTTTATAAGAGGTTGCATTAGACTTTATTTCAAAAACAGTTTTCTATTGTCCAATGCTTTGTTCCCTAAAATGCATGAAGTCTTCTTAAACCGTGTCCTGCAGGCAACGACGTTTAGAGGGAAGGTGATGGTCTTCATCCCGTTCATCCACATGTCCGTATCCTCCTCCTCCAGGGGTGAACAGACTGAACATGTCCTGTCAGGTTATTCAAGTCCACTTTAATTAAAGCTTAGTCGCCTAACAGATCCGTCTATCAACCTTTAATCTTTTTAAGGCTTTGTCAAAACAACATTCAGTTTGTCTTGAGTAAAAAAACGACCATCCTCACATTTAAAATTGAGCTAACAAACAGGATGCATTTCAAATGTTCAAAATGGCATTTCTGCATCCTGTTAGCTACCTCAATTCAAATTCAGGAAGTGAATTGGAATTCAAATGGCATTCTCACTTCAGTTCTGAATGGCACAGATGCCTGGGAAATGCTTTAGAAGTCAGGCATCACTATTCTCATACATGCTTCGATGCTGGTCATCGCCACTTAATTTTTGAATTCTGAATGTTCCCTTAATACATTTTGTATTAAGATTGTGCAAAATTTTGCAACTGAAATGTACAGCATACATCCAACTTGCGTGATATCTTGTCGTGCGACTATGTCACTGATGAGATTTATTTACCAAATGTTAAAGTGTTTACATCAGATTTCAAACTGAATTGTGAGCCATGCCACCCAGAATCAACCTGATCACATGGCTTTAAGTGACAACTGTTTCCCTAAGTAACTGATTCCATGTAACCTGAATTACGCAATCAGATTCCAAAAATGAAGTACTTGTAATCAGACTACAGTTACTCTTTTGATTACATGCTATGCTCACAGTGGCAGTAAACTATTTATAATTGATTATCTTTTAAATTTTAATTTCTAATTGCCTACTGCTAATTTATGTTCAGAAGGTCTTCCAGGTTTGTGGAATTGCACACACAAACCAGCCACTTTTCATGTGCCTATAACTCTAGTCATTTAACCATCTATGACTGTCATCTTTCAAACATATTAAAATGCACAAATGTGATTTCATAATTACATGCAATGCAAATTTTGGAACACAGTGTGCCTTTCTCTCAAAAAATTAATAGAAAAAATACATCTGGAACCAAAGTTGCTGAAAAAGTCGGTGGGCGCTAATGCATATTTACAGAGATAATGCATGAAGAATTTTTTGTGTAGAATAAAAGCTTTTTTTTCAGAAAGTATTTAGAAGTATGCAAAAACACAGACCGTTTGTCTTACCCCAGGATCCAGGCTGATGGTATTCTTGGCCCCTAAATTTAAGACTCTGCCGTCTGTTTTATGTAACAAATTCAGCCCTTGTGCTCCACTTTTACCTCCTAGACGAGCAAAAAATGATATGTATATGTGTATGTAGTCGTAAGCACATATATGAAAGCATATATGAATATCTTTGCAGATGACGGTACCATGCAGGCCGTAGGGTCGTGTAGAGCGCCTCTCCGTAAGTACCGACAGAACCACCGGACTACGAAATCGAAGTTTCCGGATCACACCATCACCGCCATGGTACTGACCTTTCCCTCCGGAACCGGGCCGCAGAGAAAACTGCTCAAGAATCACTGGATACCTGAGTCGTCATCAACACGACTTTAAATATCTTTCACGTTATGAACGAATGTAATGATTCTATAATGCCGTTAAATACTCAGACCTGCTCTCCAGGATTTCAGGGTCAGTGATGCGAGTGTTTGTCATGTGAGTGTGAACGCCGCCACGCCCATTCCAGGTTGGTCCCGCCCCCGCACCACCGGCAACTGTCTCATAGTAACCGCTCTTCTCGCTGCCAAAAGAAATGTTGTTCATGCAACCCTTAAAAGAGAAAGCACAAAGTGGGATCATAAATGACATCTAAATGGACTCATGGGGTTTTCATTCCTTACCACAGTTTTTTATATATACCAACTAGTAATTAGGCTTGTCCCTATTGTCCCTAAATTGTTATAAACTGAACAAAACCTCATAGGTTTCATATTTATCAATATCGCCACTTAATGAATTTATAATTCATTATTTAATGAATATATAATTAATAACAAATTATACAATAAGTATATCCAACCTTACCTGGATATATACATCTTCAAAAATGTTGACTATAAAGGGAGTGCAGAATTATTAGGCAAATTTAGTATGTTGACCACATCATCCTCGCTATGCATGTTGTCTTACTCCAAGCTGTATAGGCTGGAAAGCCTACTACCAATGAAGCATATTAGGTGATGTGCATCTCTGTAATGAGAAGGGGTGTGGTCTAATGACATCAACACCCTATATCAGGTGTGCATAATTATTAGGCAACTTCCTTTCCTTTGGCAAAATGGGTCAAAAGAAGGACTTGACAGGCTCAGAAAAGTCAAAAATAGTGAGATATATTGCAGAGGGATGCAGAAGTCTTAAAATAGCCAAGCTTCTGAAGCGTGATCATCGAACAATCAAGCGTTTCATTCAAAATAGTCAACAGGGTCGCAAGAAGCGTGTGGAAAAACCAAGGCGCAAAATAACTGCCCGTGAACTGAGAAAAGTCAAGCGTGCAGCTGCCAAGATGCCACTTGCCACCAGTTTGGCCATATTTCAGAGCTGCAACATCACTGGAGCGCCCAAAAGCACAAGGTGTGCAATACTCAGAGACATGGCCAAGGTAAGAAAGGCAGAAAGTCGACCACCACTGAACAAGACACACAAGCTGAAACGTCAAGACTGGGCCAAGAAATATCTCAAGACTGATTTTTCTAAGGTTTTATGGACTGATGAAATGAGAGTGAGTCTTGATGGGCCCGTGGCTGGATTGGTAAAGGGCAGAGAGCTCCAGTCCGACTCAGACGCCAGCAAGGTGGAGGTGGAGTACTGGTTTGGGCTGGTATAAGTTGGATATACAGTAAAGTACATTATTGCCCAGATCTAAGCTATTAAATGTGAATATAAGGCATGAAGATATTCTACACATTAAAATTATGAACAACGTGTATTGTGAAAAGCACTACACAAATAAACTTGACTTAAACGGTCAAAACCGTGTGGTCTGAAATCCAGGTCTGGATTTTTGCCCTGTAAGATTAGAAGCTCAAGGAGATTCCATCATCTGCTGTGAATACAGACCATTCTGTTCGGTAAAACACACCTGCGAGGCCGCACACACTTGGAAGGCTCTGAAGATGACGTCCACTACTCTCTGTGAGGTCAGCACATTACCGCCCACTACTGCAGCGTTCTGAGATGGCTGCAGGATCGAGCCGGGGGGGATGATGACTTTAACAGGGGTCAGACAGCCCTGAAAGACAAAATAAATCATGACACAAAAAGACCTTCTCGCAAGTAATAACATTCAAGAAGATAAGTGACATTTTAAACTCATTGAAACTGTTCATTTCAAATTTTGTCAAATAGTCTACGATAATAATACGTTAAAATGTATATAAATGGAACATTGTAACACTGTATCTACACCGGACAAGACTGTTGACTCGTCGCGTCGCACCCCAACAGCTAGAAGCGTTCTCCGCTGGATGCTACAAAGCGACCGTTACAAATCGATTTGCCCTTCCTGTGAGTAGCGTCACGAGTCCATCATAAATAGTACAAGGCATCAGTTTACTGTCGGGGGTTTGTTGCGTCGCATCCAGTGAAGACAATCTCACTGACTATAATGGGTTCTATTGTCGCATTTCATCACGCCGCTCATGTCCGTAACAACTGGTGACAGTGTAAATTTTTGGGTGAACTTTCAACGATAAAAAGATGGAAAGCTGAACAGCATATATGATGTATTTACCAGAAATTTTACAGTAATTTAATGAGTTCAATGTGTGTATGTGGCACAAACAAACATAAACATTTAAGTAATGAATAATATTAATTACATGTAGTTACTACATAACTAGGTTTAGGGTTAGTTGTTTGTAATTATGCATACTGTTATTACTATAGTAAGTACATGCAATGTGTGATAGGAACATTGTAAAAAAGTGTCAGCAAAAATATATTCAAATAGAAAAAGTTAAATTGTCATAATATTTCACAAGATTAATTTTTTTTTTACTCTACTAATGTAGCTTTGGAGAGCATAAGAGACTTCTTTCAAAAACATAAGAGATTTTATTGAGCACAAACCACAAAAGTGTGTCACCTGGTTGAGGGGGATGTCCTGGCCCACCATGCATCTCAGACAGTATATGAGGGCCGAGAGGGTGATGGCACGAGGAGCGTTACAGTTGCCCCACACTTCTGTCCCTGTGCCGGTGAAATCAAACACTGCGCTGCCCTGCAGACAGACACAAAGACGGACAGAGGTATTGTTCATCACTCTACTTAGTCCCTCTCATTCTGGTCGCACCGGTTGCACAGCCCTTCTAGAAATGTTCCACACCTTGTAAATCCCATCCAAGTTTTACTGGCCACTGTCATGCCTGCCTTCAATTCTCCGCCTGAACTCTCAGAAGAAAAGGTTCTATATAGAACTCTTAAAGGGTTTTGTCCGGGGCTTTCATTTACAGGGGTTCCCATCATGGGATTATTTTATGGATTTAATTTTAATGAACTAATTTTAATTCATTTTTAAAGCTGCAGTCCATACGTTTTGCCTCTTTGTTGCCATCTCTGCTTGAAACCTGCAATTCCAGTTCTTTGCGGAATTATCATCTTTATGTGGGTTGTGCATCGGCACGGATCCTCATCGCAGATGAATCTAATGTTTGCTGTAAGTCACAACATCGGTGTGGACACTGTTCTTCAGAATCATAGATTGTAGTCTTGAAGAATGACCAAAGTAGGAATTTTGACTGGAAAATGTCAACTGAACAAGCAAGTAACATGTCTGCTACTTTTGTTCTTTACATTTTTTACATTTTTCATCATTTTGCAGACGCTTTTATCCAAAGCGACTTACAAGGGGAGCAATTAGGGGTTAGGTGTCTAGCTCAAGGGCACTTTAGTCATGGTATTGAAGGTGGAGAAAGTGCTGTTTATTCACAATCCCCACTTTCAATTCCTGCCGGCGTGGGAATCGATCCAGCAACCTTCTGATTACAAGCCCGACTCCCTCACCACTAGGCCAAGACTACCCCCTGAGAGGACAAAAAGTATTTCAATAAAAAGTGCTGCCAATGGTGATTAAATCTAACGATCACTTAGCTTGGATCACGTTAAACCATGCAAATTATCAGTATTGTTCTCAAATTGTTAACGGTAACAACATCAGCATTGCATGACTGTGTGTATTTAGTGTGTATTAGAGTTAGCTGTAGATTTCAATTCCTCTACAGTCTAATCTCTAACGTTAATTTGTCATCCCATGCAATCCGTCATCCAAATGATATGAGAAAAGGCTACAAATGATCCATCTCACATACGATATAGCCTACTAGCTGGAACTTGTGTAAACAGACGTAACGTAATGACGCAAAGACATGCTTGAAATTGCAGCGGAAACTCACTAGTGTAACCCCTCTACCCGGGCACTACTCAACCCGCTCCGTCAGAGAGGTCAGAGGAGTGAGGTTTACTCGCACAGCAACTACTAGCTGGCCTCCGTCCGGGTCACGGCACCAATGTAACCCCTCTACCCGCTCCGAGCCTCAAACCCGGGTCTTCCGGCATGGGAGTCGGACTCTCCAACAAGCTAAAGGCTGCAACCTCTAGCATCTGTCGCTAGAGCGTCTCTTGAGGTCAGAGGAGTGAGGTTTACTCGCACAGCAACTACTAGCTGGCCTCTGTAACACTCACCCCCCTAAACCTCACTCCCGTCCGGGTCACGGCACCAATGTAACCCCTCTACCTGGGCCCTACTCTACCCGGGTCCTACTCGACCCGCTCCGAGCGGGCCTCGAGCCCGGGTCTTCCGGCATGGGAGTCGGACGCTCCAACAAGCTAAAGGCTGCAACCTCTAGCATCTGTCGCTAGAGCGTCTCTTGAGGTCAGAGGAGTGAGGTTTACTCGCACAGCAACTACTAGCTGGCCTCCGTTACACTAGTACCACCCGAATTATAAAACATTATCACAAGCTTACTGTTGTGAATCAAGCTAAGGTAATGAGATAGTTTTAAACACTGGCTGGTAATGTACTTGCTCAAAAATTTATTTTGGATTATTTTTTACCCAAAAAGTAAAGTTGTTCATCTGATTGACCGATTAATCGATTATCAAAATACTTGTTAGTTGCAGCCCTACATGCATCCCCTGCACACATCAATCCACAAATGCAACAAATCCTTGTGCAAATGAATGAACGTCAAGCTGTACGTGTAATTTAACAAACCAGTTAATGCATCCATTTTAATTATCAATAATTGGTATCATTCTCAAGAATGTATGTTCTATTGCTTCACATTTTGAAACCTAATAACCTTCAATTTGTGAAATATTTTGATTGAAAAGTACAAATTCCACCTGTTTTGATATTTTGTTACATAATGCAAAGACATTAATACATTTTTGATTGCTGTTCAAGTGTCTAAATATCTCAATAGTATATACAGTGAGAAACCTAGAAGGGTGAAAGGATCAAAATGCAGTTCTAATCCAGAAACTGATTTTAATTTGAAAAAGTAAAAATTCATTTATTACTTCTTGTTCATCGATCTGGACCTTCAATCTGATCGGTGTCCCATCATCCATTTGATCTTCTGCTTCAACCTCAAGGGAGCCTGTCTCCTGTCGCCGCCGACAGGTGAAATCTTTCAGCATGTCTCGAACTGCAAGCTCCGCGTTACTCTAGATATACACAGGTCGTTTTATGATGAAACATAAGGCAATCCCGGACATAAACACATCAAGCTTTTCACCAGCCATAGTTAATCCATCACACCAATGTACACACCTGAATGTATCCCATGTATGCCTGGACGACCTCCAGGCCGTAACTGGTGATCAACTCCCCCACAAGCTGACAGCCCCTCTGATTGGCTGCTACCTGTGCTCGTAGGTCTGACAGGTTGTCACGGAGATTGCGTGTCCCAGAACATCCTGGGTATTGAGCAGGTGCCATGAGGGCTTCTGTCACAGCTGATAAACATAAAAATAACCATGAATAATGACAAAAAATGTAAATAAGCACCATCAATCTCAGATAGACCATGGAAATACCCTGCTATAACAATATGGTAAAAGTCATTCAGTACAATCAGTTACATTGCTAACCTTTCTCCTGAAAGACTCCACCCGTGACTAGTTTGAAGGACGTGAAGACAGCACCCTCCTGCTGTAGACTGGTGGAGTGTGGGGGCATGGAGCCTGGAGTGATGCCCCCTATATCAGCATGATGCCCCCTACTGGCCACAAAGAACACCGGTGCACTCATGCCATCGCGAAACACCTTCATAAAACAGAGCCACAGAGACTGAACCCCTTGTAATAAATGTTACATTTAGCTGTGCGTTTAATATATCAGGACTCAGTGCTAAGGTTTTTTTTCTACAGTTCAGATTTTTACCCTCATTGCTAAATTGCATCAACATTAATGACGCAGACAGCAGCAGGTTTATTAGGCTGCTGTCACTTTAAGACCTGACGCACATAATGCGGATCTGACACGCATCCTATTTTATCACAATCTTTACATTTATTTAACACTTATGTAATTTCAGATTGTGCATACGAGGATACAACAAAATTGGAATTTTTACATAGTTTTGTGTGTTTTTGTCCATTCAAGTGAAAAAGAGAACTAAATGTGGCACTGGTGTGCTGTCCGAAGTGGTATTCATGTTAGTCAAGTCAAGTCGCCTTTACTTATATAGCTCTTTTTACAATGCAAATTGTGGCAAAGCAGCTTCCACTAATGATTGGCAAATAATTTTGGCTGCACTTTTTCTATATATTATTGATTCATTCCGTTGCACAGATCAATAGTTGTTAGTCTAGTTAATTTATGTATATCAGCACTGCAGAAAACAGTGACGTAATCGTCCGGCTCAGCTCAGTTCACATCCAACGACACCAATGCAGGCATATCAAAAACACTGCTGAATATCCATCAAGTGTCCCCAACTTAGGCAAGCCAAAGGCAACTGGTTAGTTCATGTTTTTATGACCTCAAGGCTAGATTATTGTATTGCTCTACTGGGTGGTTGCCCTGCAGGCTTAATAAAAATGCAAAATGCATAATCTTCTTAGCAGAAGCAGGAAGTATGACCATATTAGCCTGGTTCTGTCAACACTGCACTGGGTGCCTATTAAACAAACATACGTATTAAAATTTTTCTAATTACTTACAAAGCTCCAGGTGTTTTTCGCACCTCTATATTTGAGCAAGCTCTTAACGCATTATAGTCCTTCACATCTATTGCGGTTTCAACACTCTGACCAGCTGGTAATACCTAGAATATCAAAATTGCCTGCAGGTGGTAGATTCTTTTCTTTTTCCTATTCATCATTGTTGGGGAGGCAAACACACTTTGTCAGTTTAAATCTAAATTAAAATATCTCTAATATCTCTTTAACCTTTTTTTATCTTTATCCCGAGGTTACCAGGTCATATCCAGATCAGATGGTGGACCTGCACCTAAACATGACCACCATTCTGCATTGCAATCTGTATTGCATATGTGTGTATTATATTTTATTATTGTTTTGAAAGTAATCTCTCATGTTCACCAAGGCTGCATTTATGTGATGAAAAAACCAGTAAACAGTAATATTATGAAACGTTATTACAATTTAAAAGAACCGTTTTCAATTTTAATATATTTGTATTCCTCAAAAGGCAAAGATGAATTTTCAGCATAACGTTACTTTACTTATTAATATCAATGTTTAAACAGGTTTTTGCTGCTTACTAGTTTTGAGGAAACTGTGATCCATTACCTGTCTTGTTCTGTTTCATTCTGTTTTGGTTTCGTTTTCTTGTTGCTAGTTTGTTCCCACGGTTTCTGATTTTGAGTTAACACCTCTTCTGTGTTCTCACTCGGTTTCTTCAGTTCTATGTCTCGCGTTAACGTTCATGGTTCTGTTCTTTTCTTCAGTGTTTATAAAAATCTCCAGCAAATCTTGTTCTTTCTGCGTCAAACGACTCTTCTTGGATTTATAATATACAGCTACCCATGACAATGCCATTCAAAAGATTCGGCTAAGTAAGATTAAAAAAGAAGAAGAAAGAAATGAATACTTTTAATCAGCACGGACACAAATAAAGTGACAGCTAAGACACTAATTAATTAAATAAATCCTACTCTTTTGAACTTTCTATTAATCAAAGAATCCTAAAAATACAAGAGACAAATGGAGCATGGGTTCCATAAAAATATGAAGACAAAAAACAATAACAATAAAAGCCACTTTTAATCATCTATTATAACTGATAACAAAACGAGCGCCAAAGTAATGACTGCTGAAAATTCAGCTTTTCCATCACAGGAATAAATTACATTTTAAAATGTATAGAAAAGTGTTACTTTAAATTGTAATGATATTTCATCATTTTATTGTATTTTTAATTTTCAAATAAATGCAGCCTTGGTGAACATAAGAGACCTCTTAAAAATATTTAAAAATGTCAATTATCCCACACACACCAATTTTATATGTGCTTGTTACCTCGGATGACTGTTTTGCAGTAATGAGATTTAAAAGTAAAATATTCATATCCATTACAGTAAGAAAAATAAGGCTTAATTTTCAATTTTGGGGGAAAATGAGTCAAATATGTTTGTGACAGCCTTTTCGCATCATTTCAAATGAAACTGCAGAAAGTTCATCGTGAGCAACCTACAGGAGTGATGACGGTGAGGTCTGGTAGATGACTGCCACCCGCACACGGATGGTTACTGAGAATCACATCTCCCTCTTGAATGCTGCCTCCTGCCGTCTTTATCTAAAAGAAATGAAAAGAACCTTTGATCAAATTTACAATTATTACAATGCTTGTCATTTCTTCTTGAAAGTACTTCAATTTAGTATGTTAGTTTATTCAAAATACGACACTGAGCACACACATCTCTGGGTTTCCTCGAGTCAATCTACATCCTGCCACAATATGTTTTGCTGTTTATTTGTAACAATAATTGACACTTATTGGTAATGCAAAGCAGAGAAGCCATTTGACCTCATTAAACATTCATTTTCAATACTTCAAAGGGTGAATTATTCCACTTATACCATGGTTTTGCATTTAAAAGGTTTTTCTCAAATAATTTTTCAGGTTTTCAGCACATCTCTATTAGGAACCGCTCAGTCTGACATTAGTTTGAATGCAAACTGTGTGTACTGTAAGTGTGAGAAAAGACTTTGTGTTATTTCCAGTATGGCTACATTCAGACTGTCATTCCAAATTCGATTGTGCATCCAACTGAAATCTGATCTAATATGATTGACGTCCACACTGTGCACTGCAACAGATCCGATTTGTGTCCATGGCGCTTTTTCGTTTCTATGGCAATGACGTTGCGTTGATAGCTATACGCAAAAAACAACCTGAACATGGAGGGGTTTGCAATACAGATGTTGTCTTATTTACAACATGACAATGTGTAGCTGTCATAAAGGAGGCTGGGATGAGCAGCATTACTCCGCGGCCCTCTCAAAACATGTCTCGGTTATATTGCTAATTTCTCCTCGTCCGGCACTTTGCAACAGCACAGCCTTGTTTCTGCAGTGACTTTCAGTTTCCTATTACAACGTCTGACGTTTATGTTGTACATTGCGTGAGAAAGTCACATGCGTAATCCGATCAGAGCGGACTGAAACGGATTTCCAGAAAAGCGATTCGAATAGGATCATGAAAGTAGTTCGAAACAGATTTGTAAAAATTTCTTTTCATTTGATTTTTGACTGTTTGCACTTGCTAAATCTGATTGGATTTCAATCAGAAATCGCATTTGGACCGACAGTCTGAACGTGTTCTCAGTATGTGTTCAGTTTGGAGTTGAGTGTGTTTGCGTACACATTATGAAGAAAACTATCAAACATCTGTTTATTGTACAAATTCATTTGAAAGGTTTCCAAACAAATCAATAAACAGAAAATGCAAGAAACCATGTTTAAAAAAAAAAGATTTTGAAATGATATGATATTTGTTCGGTAATGATGCCAAAACAAGCATTCTCTGGTGTCTAAAATTACAGTATGAAATTCCATCCTCTCAAGTCTAAATTATTGATACATCCCATGACTGTAACGTCCTACTTCAGATTTTTTGAGACATTATTTACAGATTCAGACATGTGCAGAGTGACCGAGCAGGCAGAAAGCTGGCGCAATGAGCCATAACCAGTGTTGGGGGTAAGTCGAGTTACATAATCAGATTACTTTTTTGATATAACCAGTAATGTAATGAATTACTTTTAAATTTACAATAAAGTATCTTAGTGACTTTTTCAAATAAGTAATTAGTTACTTTTTTTTTTTCTTATTTATTGACTGACAACTCTTCTGTCCCCATGTTGAAAGAGCAAGATGTGGCATTGTGCTTCCGCCACGGACTTCCGGGTCGGCGGCTGCACCTCCACCCGTCACCCCTACGCCCTCCCTTCAACCTCCCTGCCATCCTCCGTCACCACAGCATCGCCCCGGTCATCCATTATAGACTAAATGTGAGCATGCATTTATTCATCTCACTTGCACAAAAACGGAGTCAATATTCTTCGAAATGAATAAAAACTGTGAAATACAAACCTGCAATAATTAAATATGAAATTACACAAATATACTTTTATTTCACTTTATAATCCAATGTCTTTGATGCTGACATTCAATGACCCAATTCAACCATACCAATAAACAAAAATGACTAAATAAACATCACATTTGTGTTTCTTTTTTTTTCATTGGGTTTTCATTGTTGAACTTTCTTCTGCAACCCAGAATGGCAATCATTTCATTTTCATTTTCATTTTTCATCATTTAGCAGACGCTTTTATCCAAAGCGACTTACAAGGGGAGCAATTAGGGGTCAGGTGTCTTGCTCAAGGACACTTTAGTCATGGTATTGAAGGTGGAGAGAGTGCTGTTCATTCACAATCCCCACTTTCAATTTCTGCCGGCGTGGGAATCGAACCAACAACCTTCAGGTTACAAGCCCAACTCCCTCACCACTAGGCCACGACTAATTGGAGCTGAAAGGTTTGTTTGAGCTGCGCCCTCTACTGTACAGGTCTGAATTTGTTTTTCCTTCAGCCTGAGGGTTATTCATTTCATTATTGGTGTGAACTTTTGTTGTTGTTGTTGTTGTTGTTATTAAAAAACTGGTTACGTAATGTAATGTAATTGACCCTTCGCCGGCGACGCAGGCGATTTGAACAATCATAATCCGCCATTTTGTCCGACAAAGCAGTCTGGGAAGTTAATAGATTAACTTTGGTGAACTTGAATTTGAAAAATTGTGTGTACTCACGTCTTTCTGCTCTTGAAACAACATTCCTTCTGATGTCCATTCATGTTTATTTAATGCTATAAATGAACTAGTATGAAGAGATGGTTGGATCACAAGCCTCTTAAAGGAGCTACAGTGATCTGTCACGACTAGGGTTGGGTATCGTTTGGGGTTTTTTCGATACCGGTGCCAAATCGATACTTTTAAAACGGTACCGGTGCCAAAACGGTGCCTGAACCGATACTTTAAAAAAAGCCACAAAATGATGGTGGATGACTCGGTCAAGAATACCTTTTTACTGGACAAAAAAAGTTCTTTAAATTGAACAATATATTAAAAGTTTAAAGTATACATGAATATATAAGTAAATACAAAACACAACAACAGTAAAACCTGAGCCGACTCGCTCAACTACAAACATTTAACAGCTTCAAATTTCAGCAATTTTTTTTGCAGAAAAATGACCATATTTGCCATCTCTGGCAAAATACGACACCTCTCCTGAACTTATTGCATGTCCTGCACAGGAGAAACTCTCTCAGATGGTGTCGATGAGGCCTGTTAGAAAGTGCAGACAATATGGGAAGACTGTCCCGCTTACTGGGGCTGAGGTCGTCCACACTGATCGTGCCAGCTGATGTCCGCAAGCGGTCAAACACGCTCATATTCTATGTGCCCTCAAATATTTCATAGGTTTGACGTGTTTCCGCCATTACACGCAACTGTTGTAAAACATTTGCTGCACGTCGCGGTGTCGGAATCCTTTCTGGGGAAATATAGCTACACTTTGGAGCGTTTAGTTTTAGGCATTTTAATTTAAGCGCGTTTAATTTAGCTAGCGAAGCTAACGGTACACCACCTGCTGCCACTGCAGTCAGCGCAAGTTGCTGCGCTTCACGGATGGTCTCACTTCCGACGATTTAGGATTTGTATCATCAAAGCTTTCCAACGTTCACGTGAGTTTTCTATAGGTCACGACAATTAAAGAGCCACTATACGGTATTTATTGTTAAACTTCTTTAAAAAATTCCAATATTTTAAATATGAAACCTGCTCTGTCTCTTTGCTCCACGATGTAGTTTTCACTTCATGAGTACATGATGTGTGGCACGAGAGCGCATGGCTTGTCGGACATAGCAACAGTAACTAAAGGGGGCGGGTCTTTGCAAAGGGTCAATTAGTCACTTTTTTGGGGGACTAATGAAATATTGTAACACATTACTTTTAAAAGTAACTCAGGCCACAACAATCAAGAATTCATCAATTCTGTCTTATAATTAGTTGTGTGTTTGTGTACCTGGAACTGTACAGTCTCCTGCATGGCCCCTAGATGAACAGGGATGTGAGGAGCATTAGACACCAAACCTCCATCAGGACCAAACACAGCACAGGAAAAGTCCAGGCGCTCCTTTATATTGGTGGATATGGAGGTTCTCTGCAGCACACGACCCATTTGCTCTGTGTTTGAGGAACCAGAAGGCATCAGTGCACTTCCAGATAACAGATTGACACAGATGAGCAGAGTTCACATTAAAACACTCATCATTCATTCCAAGCTTTTTTCCGTCACATCAAACCTGCGATGCTCATGAAGCGATGGGAGAAGATGGACAACTGGATGGTGTTGAGTTCAGTTCCTAAGACGCACTGCGTTCCCATGCCGACGGCAATACTCACGTCACCATCCTCTGTCAGATGAGCGACACACGCCGGCTCCACAAGAATCGTGCTGACAAAAGAAGGAATATTAATAAAAAAAATATGTTACGGAAACAATGTGAGGATTTCTAAACACCTTAGATCAACCCTCAATTGGCAGGTTCCAGAATAGAAACAGGTAGTGACAGTTTCCCATCAGAAGGACAATTTAGAGAAGAGCTAAACCCTCAACTTTTAGGATTAGTCACTTTTTCATTCGACGCTTGAAGAGGGGCAACGCCATCATAACAATTATTGGTAATAGTAATAACAGTTTATTAGGCATAATTAACCTAAACCTACAGTAAGTACATGTTGTTAATTAATATTACTCAGTACTTATTACACTGTAACAAGGGCACTTTAAAAAAAACAATTGCAACACAATTATTCTCAAACAATGTGAAGAACATAGTCCTGTGCAAAAGCTTTTGGCACGTTAGATTATTCACACGCACAAAAAAAGGTTTCAAGACAAGTTATTTATATATTTTGCTTGAGCGCGCCAGTAATATAAGTTTACATTTTCTAAACATTTACTTTGCCGATAATAATCCAATAAGATTTTTGTATGCACAAGGGGTTTGACAATAGATAGTATGAACCTCACAGAGATCTGATCTGAGTCCATCTGGAATTACATGAAGAGACCTGAGGCAGACTAAATCCACAAGAACTGCGGGAACATATCCAAGACGTCCGGAGAAGCTACATTAAAAACTGTGTTCAAATGTAGCTATGCCTAAAGGCTATGGGTGTTCCAAGAAATGTTAAATCAGGGTTATTATCATAAACTAAGACTATTAAAAACATTTTTGTTAATTACTATAAAGCTTAAATAAACAAAAACTTAGACCAGAGGTTTCCCAAACTTAAGAGGGGTAAGACCCCCCAAAAACATTGCAAAAGCTCCACGATTTAAAAAATATATACGACATTTACCAACAAATACATTTATTAACAAGTTTGTAAGAAGTTCATGTGAATTATGAGAACCATAATGTAAACATTCTTAACAAACATATTTAAATCCACAACACTAACCTTACATACTTCCAAAAAAATCTAATTTTAGAACAATTGGAATATTTCAATTATTTTAATATATTGATAGATTTGGACTAGCCCCCCCCCCCCCCCAACGCCGACTTAGACTAAATAATTGTGGGCTGATTACAAAATGAAATGACTAATTAGGGCCAAAATTACTAACAGCTTGCGTCAGCGCGATTTACTTATAGTTACGCTTGTCAATTTACTGGTATTTGTGCCAATATTAAAAGCCCAAAAAAGCATGTCTTAAACCATTTTGCGACATGGCTGCAATTGTTGCTGCTAGGAGGAGACACAGCAGAAAACAGAGAGTGCGAGAAGGGTGAAAATATTTTCCACTCGTATTCATTTCGTTAATTATATAGTGTGAATTCAGGGTGACTGGGACACTTTTTGCCATTGAGATGAATTGGAAAAAGTGTCCCAATCAACATGAATTCACAGCTATATATGTGTGCGTGTGTACATGTTTGTTAGATTATACATGTAACAAGTTGCGCCTGTCAAACCACATCAGCTCTGCTTATCTGCTTGTTAGATTGCGTTGGTCATTATGTAAATGATTTGACTGTGTCTGTGTGCATTTGTGGAATTGCGCTCTCATGCTAAATCTCATTTCATTTCATTTTTCATCATTTAGCAGACGCTTTTATTCAAAGCGACTTACAAGGGGAGCAATTAGGGGTCAGGTGTCTTGCTCAAGGGCATTTTAGTCATGGTATTGAAGGTGGAGAGAGTGCGGTTTATTCACAATCCCCACTTTCAATTCCTGCCGGCGTGGGAATCGAACCAGCAACCTTCAGATTACAAGCCCAACTCCCTCACCACTAGGCCACGACTACCCCAAATCTGGCCCATAATCTGAGGAAACATTCATATCTGGAGCAAATGGATGACACACACTGAACTTAAAAGTTTGATCAAAGCCTGCACAAAAGCCCCACTAAAGACTATGTATTATATTTAGAAACTTTCCGGAAATCACACAAACCTGTTCTTATCAATAATAATGGCTGGTCCCTGGATGCTGTGATTACAGGAAAGATTCTCCCACAGATACACACTGGTGTCCAGATAACGGTCCTCAAAGTAACACTGGGTCATCTGGGTCCGAAAAATGAAGTTAGTCAATACAATTCCTTGGTTTTATTAAAAATGGCCACACTAAAATAAATAAATAAATATGTGTAAAGTATCTTGGCAAGTGATAGTGGTAAGGCAAGATGCACAACTAAGAATGCTTCTTATGATCATAAAAAACTTTTTATCTAAAGGCTTCTATTAAAACGTTAAAATTAGTTTTGTAGACAAATATTTTCCCAACAAATTAAATCAAAAAGCATTCTGCATGCGTGTGAACGTTGGTTGAGAGATTGACCAAAGAGAGCAGAGGTGAAAGCAAGGATGTCAACTTGGTTTGGTTTTTCTTTGATGGTACACTGTTCACTTTTTAAGTGTCAGGTCAAACTCGCTCATAGCCAATAACAGTAAAGTCATGGTATGGACCCTTTTCACAGAATGCAATGCTGCGTTTCCACAGTTATTAACATTTACATTTAAAAAAATTAAAAATGTAATGTATATTTATAGCACTATACTTTGTGTTATATTACCTTGGCATTAAATTACATAAAACTAATGCTGCTGCATGAATGTTTCTAATAAAACGGCTGAGGGATTGATGCAAATCTGACCAATGTGATCAATATCTCTATTGCTATTGGTGTAAGAGTTTCATGTTCTGTGTATCTGTTTCCCCAGTCCTGTCTTCAGTCACGTGTTCCTTGTTTTGAGTTTTAGTCCTGTCATTTGTCACATGGTCTTTGTTTTGAGTTTCAGTTCATCATTGTTTCATCATAAGTTAATTCCTGTCAGCTGCTCGTCATTATCAGTTATCCACTTGTGTCCTTGTCATTAGTGTCCGTATTTAATCCCTGTGTTTCCCTCACTCTTGGTCGATTCTCGTCTTTGTATAAGTGGAATGTTGGTGTGTGTTTTCACGTTTCAAAGTCAGTAAAGGATTTATGTTCAACGTCTAACTCCGTGTCTGCCTATCCCTTACACGTTCCGTGACAATTGGAGCAAATGAAAACATAAAAATGATATTTGTTGTAGTTTCCATTCCCCACTAAAGCAGCTTACCCAACACTGCTGAGAACCGCAGAAACGTGAAAAGGGTCAATTGCGTCTTCGAGTAATACCGTGACTTCCTAACTGCTGCAGCAGTTTCAGAGTATTTACTTATAAAATATATGGTTAGGTTTGCATTGGTTTTAATACCTTGATAGGTTTTGGAGATGTCTGCCCTGCTTTGGGCTGCAATTTTGACCTAATCCCAGATTTCCCAGAACCACGCACACGGATATCATCCACCATGATAGGCCGATCAGTGATGGTGAAGCCGAACTCTTTCAGATATCTGATGTAGAAGCATAAAGAATGAGAGATGGAAGAGGAAACTACAAGTCATTTTTGACCATTCACAGTGGAAAACAGTACCTTTTAGTGAAGGCCGTGCGGAAGTCTCCCGAGCGACAGGAGTGGGCGTTACTGGGGTGACCTGCAGCCGTGATCATGAGCGCGCAATCTGTGCCCTGATAGCGCAGGTGCAGGAACACTTCTAAACTGATCTGAGAACTGTACAGACACAATCATGCAATCATCCTCTTATTACTACATTAATATTTTCTTGCATTTTCTTAAAAGTAGGGTAGGCAATTTCGGAGAGGCTAGCAATAGCAAGCTAGCTTTGAAAGCATTAGATCCCACCCTCCTTTCAGAGCTCACCTCCTTCAAAACACATGAATGAGCACAGCCAGAGTGGATTCTGCAGGGCGTCATGAGCGAGGGTGTTAAATTGTGTCTCAAAGCACATAAAATTGCAATAACAATGAAAGTTAACAACTTACAGAGCTCGGACTTGTACTATCTGACTGCTGCAGTTTCATTTTGCCATTGATAGTGGACATAGAAGAGCATGAGGACGTGAACAGCTCTGGGTAAAATGTCATGTAATTACGATTACGACATGACGTGAGTAGTAAGCAACTCGTAAGCTCATTATTTTGGTTCAGGAGGAACTGTAAAAGGTGACTGCTGTTTGTTTGTGGCACTCAATGACTGTCCGTTCTACAACTCTGCATAGCCTCGTTGAATGCACTGATGACGTGTGTAAAAACATATGTTGACAGGCTGGTAGGACACCTGTGCCTGTGTGCGGCAGCAATGTGGCCCTGTGGTGTCGGTGGACTGTGTGAACGAGCTCATCCTTTGTTAAGACCTTACCGACTCATCAGCCAGTGGCACATATCCCAACAAACCGTCCCGTACCGGTGTGATCATAAGATCTTAAACTAGATGGAACTAGATTAAATATTTTGACTGTTGCGATTCCAAATCGGTTTAATGACCCGTAACTCTGCCTGAGTATCGGACAAGTGTTCACTGTTGGCCAGAGGAGAACTGGCCCCCCGACTAAGCCTGGTTTCTCCCGAGGTTTTTTTCTCCATTTGTTGGAGTTTTGGTTCCTTTGGCTTGCTTAAGTTGGGGACACTTGCTTGATGTTCAGCAGTGTTTTTGATACGCCTGCATTGGTGTCGTTGTATGTGAACTGAGCTGAGCCGGACGATTACGTCACTGTTTTCTGCAGTGCTGATATACATAAATTAACTAGACTAATAACTACTGATATTTGCAACGGAATGAATCAATAATATATAGAATAAGCTGCACAATGACACCATTTTCTTATTAATGTAAAGCTGCTTTGCCACAATATGCATTGTAAAAAGCGCTATATAAAGAAAGATGACTTGACTTCCTTTTATTGTATTCGGGCCGAATACAATGATTGGACGAACATTTTTTGGTCCTGAGACTTTTACAAAAGATTTACGTACATCATGTAAATATTTAGTCCACTTCTAGAATTGATTGCTATCAGGATATGAAGAGAGTTTCAAATAGAAAAACAAACAGTGTTTATGAAAAAAAAATTGCCTACCCTACTGTTAATGATTAACCAGATGAGCAAAGATTTTTAATATGACTGTATCCCTGAGAGTCACCTGCTAAAGCCTTGTTTGCGCAGTATTTGGTCGCAGCGTTGGGAGAGTTCCTCTATCCTGCGGTCCAGCTCAGAGTATGAGCTTGCTTCATACTGTAGAGAACACGGTTCCTGAACCTCCTCCACCACGTCAGCCAAAGCCAAACCATATGCTGACAGCACTCCGCTGTATCTAACAGTAAAAAGACAATGTTCATTGTGATCGGTTCTCATGAGGCACTTTATTTTTAAATAGTTTGTATATAAAATATGAAGTAGAGCCAATCACTGGGGTCCAAAAACTTGTGAAGAGAACATGCTGTGAATAGTTTTTCAATATCGTATTAAAACTTCTGTGATCACAGTTGTACACATCTTCATTTTCATAAGTTATATGAAAACTGATGAGTCAATAGGGACCACATTCACCAATGAATTGACAAATTAGAAACTTGAGGGTCTTTAGTCTTGAGGGTTGATTATACATCAAACTTCAAGCGAGTCGGACAAATGACATAGGATGAGTTTAACAAAGTCAAGGCAGGTCCATAGATTCAGAATAGCAAGTAACTGAAAAGTTTCTGAAATAACAAAAAATGTATTCAATATTTTTTGTGAGCCAATCACAAAATTTGGTAGACAGTGTCATGCACACACCCATTTGATTACCATCAGCCATTCATAAATGAATTTATTCACAGCACAACAGATTCTGGAAAAAGCATCTCATTGCCATCACATTCAAGCATGTGACAAATGCAGAACACACTAAAACACAGATACTGCACACGTATAAACATAAAAACATACTTGTGTATGAAGACAGTCTTCATGCCTAAGGCTCTCGCAATGGCACAAGCGTGTTGACCACCAGCTCCTCCAAAACATGCCAGCACATGCTCAGATGTATCATGCCCTTTAGCCTGTTGAAAGAGAGCTGGTATTAAAGACAAAAATTTTGATTCCAGTCCTGAAAAGCAGAAATTGTTTGGAGGGTGGGCTTTGAATTCCAGAATTATAAATAAAAAAAATAACAACAAAAAAGCTGTTGGGCAACCAGGGCCGTACCCACCATTGAGATCCCCAGTAACTCCAGACCTCGGTAAGTTTTCGAAGTGTATATAACGAAGGTTGTGATGTTTGCATTGACCAATCAAATCAAAGTAGGCGGGCTTTACGTTCACAGAAGCTGCCTGCAAACCGAGTGCGAATTCTAGTGTGGCACTTCACTTCGATTATAAAGTGCGAGACAAGGACAGGTAAGTAGCTAAACTAAACAGCCGTTTTACAATAGTAGTGTTAAACGACCGGCAGAAATAAACAGTTTGCAAACACTGTATCAATGTCCAGGCTTGTGGTACCGTCACAGAGAGGCACAAAATCACTCTCCAGAACATTCTCCTTCACTGCTCCCTGCTGGTGGAATGATCTCCCTACTTTCATCAGGAACGCAGCATCCCTGGCAATATTCAAGAGACAGCTGAAAACTCACCTCTTCCGTGAACACTTGATCGCCTCATTAAAAAAAAAAAAAAAAACCCTTTCCTTCCCTTTTCCCTTCCTACTGTAGCTTATGGTACTGAGCAATGTATGAAACTTGTATTGTGAGCGCTTCCTGTGTTATTTGCCAATTCATGAAGAATCGCTTGTTTGTTTTCCTCACTTGTAAGTGGCTTTGGATAAAAGCGTCTGCTAAATGACTAAATGTAAATGTAAATTTCTTCCCTTTCCAAAGCTCAGAGCAGGTAGCATACTGTGCCCAGGATAAAATGAAAGTTATTAGTGTATTTCTATTTAACACAGATTTGTTTATGCTAATTACAGTGGAAACTCTAGGCTCTCTTTAACAACACATGCAACTAATCTAAATATATTGGCATAACAGTACTATTGTATAAATATATATTTGTATATCTGGTCCTCAAATGTGTAATATTTCACAAGTATCAGCACTGGGACTTTTCACGATTTATATCACTCAGCTTGTCTGTGTTTGCACGTTCCATACAGAGTGACAGTCTCTGAAGCCCTGTCCCAAATGGAAGCCTAAACACTAAACACTTCCTACGAGTCCACTCTTTTGGGAGGTAATGCCGCTTTGACTGTCGGGAAGAAGTCTGCTGTGGTGCTCGCTTCAGTGTGCGGTCGGCAAAAGTGCGCATCGAGGGAGCATATCGACTGCAAAGGGGTAGTCGTGGCCTAGTGGTGAGGGAGTCGGGCTTGTAATCTGAAGGTTGTTGGTTCGATTCCCACGCCGGCAGGAATTGAAGGTGTGGATTGTGAATAAACAGCACTCTCTCCACCTTCAATACCACGACTAAAGTGCCCTTGAGCAAGACACCTAACCCCTAATTGCTCCCCTTGTAAGTCGCTTTGGATAAAAGTGTCTGCCAAATGATGAAATATGGAAAAATGAGAAAATGAAATGAAAAAGTGGGCGTTTGTGAGCAACCTTCTGAAACCCAAAATGACAAGTGGGACACTCTACGGTCTCACAGACTTAACGGACGTGGTACGCGGCAGCACAAGTACACACGACCAAAAGTGCATATGAAGTGTGCCATTTGGGACAGGGGCTAATAGTGGAGACTTCAGTGCAACTTGCATCAATAAGCCAATAGATGGCGACAAGTGACTCTTTACGAGCGATTGGTTAGTTCACCCAAAAATGGTCATTTATTACAGGTGAACTAAGCCTTTAATTGAATAGACTAGTCAAAAAACATTGAAACTTTCCCCCCAAATGCCCCTAGCACTTATAAAACCCTGTGGCAACTGGTTATTAGTGAAAAAGTTATTACACTCTGATTGAGGTTCACAGAGCCAGGCAAAGCGGTATGAGCCTTGAATCATTCACATGGTCATATCTTGCTAGAAAAACTTTATGCTGAAAATAAGGCCGAAATATCGTGACCCGCGCATGCTCACTTTAATAGCTTCATAAATTCGCTCACTTTACCAGCCAAGCTTAAACAGCAACCCCAAAAACGAATAAGTGGACTTTAGAGCACAGCAAAAGCACGCTCTGTGAAGCCTCCTTTCCAAGCATAAGCAAAATTCAACACCTCCGTCGACTGGGCTCTAGTTAAAATTAAAATTGAAAATGACGAGTCTTTTGTTGCTGAACTATTTCTTTGATCAGAATGGCGGAGACCAAAGACGTGAGATGGCTGAATGTTGCCTGTTATGTGCAGTGCACAAATTCTGTTGGCAGAAAGAGGAACTATTCTTGCAGTGTGTGAGAGCTACTTGTGTTCACTATGTCCCTGACCTCAGTGTAATCTTGTTATCATATAAACAAGTGGCTACCTAAAAAAGTTTGAGTTTATTTTGTGCAAACTGGTTTCTAAGTCTCAAGAAGGTAAAATGTTTTTATTGGTGTTCATTGCCATGGTAACTTGTGTCCAAAATGACCTACACTATGCACTTATACAATGTACTCAACTGTCTAGTGTAAAAGCTTCGGCAGTTGAGTGCATGAAGTGTCCAACATTCCACACTTTGTTTTTATGGTTATTAAATATATATATATATATATATATATATATATATATATATATATATATATATATATATATATATATATATATATATTTATATATAAAATATATAAAATAATAAAATATAATATATATAAAATATATATTTATATAATAAATATATATATATATATATATATATATATATATATATATATATATATATATATATTTTTTTTTTTTATTTTTTTTAAATTTATTTATTTATTTATAAAATCGCTTTATTTGCATGGACAATGCAAATGGACAATTTTTTTTTTTTTCAAATTTTGTCAAACAACCAGCCTGGAAATTACTGCTAAAGGATGGACCACACCTATTCTTTTATGTAAGCTATAAAAACTTAAAGTGACAGAATAGTGTGCTGTACCTGTGTAAGCGCTCTGATTGGCCGGCACATGGCCTCATTAGCCACACTGATGAAGCCCATGGCAACATCTTCTACACTCATTTTTGAGTGGTGTTTTCCAGAAGCACTACTAGACGCTTGGTTAGTAGAAAGGAAGTGGTTAATTTCTTGTGTGAGTTTGCGGAAATGCTTCATGGTTTCCTCGGTTGAGAGAGGCTCATTTTCTCCAGGGCCAAAGATTTTTGGGAAGAAGGAAGGCAGCAAGCGACCAAGGGCTAGATTTGCATCAGTGACAGTCAGAGGACCACCTGAACCAAAAGAGAAACAGAATAAACACGTGCCAAAGAGTTAGCGTAGTTTTGAGTCCCGTATTTATGACACACTGACTTCATACTTTTTCAGTTGAAAAAAACATGGCTGACTATGCAAGGCAGAAGCTTTTAAATGTGTGACCTTAAAAGTGAAAAAAAAAAACATAAAACATTTGTGGTAAGTCAGGGCGTCCTAGATCACCTCCATTCGAATGCCATTTAGTTTGTCGTCATCTAAAAAGTATTTTCAAGTAGGTAGGGTTTCACTTGTTATGTTAGCTCTAATGACAAAACAATTTAACTTTATATTTATTTTATGTTGCGTAGCATTTGTGTTTTTACAGTACACATTATTTACAAAGTTTTACAAAGAACAGTGCCTTACAAATAGTGTTAACTATTACTTTTGTCAACATTTTTTCATTGACGCAATCTTGATGATAACTAAAATATGATAAAAATCTATTGATCTCTTGTCAAAGAATAAGTATGAGATGAGAATGTTAGGAGGGATGATTTACAATAAAAACCAGGGCTTGATAATAAGGACTGCACAATGACCCTGGACAGTTGAAAGAACTGACAAAAGTTTTTGTGTCTTAAGTGAAAGTGAAACGGTTGAGAGAAACCCGTATTTGGATCCATGCATTAGTTCTTAAAGTGACAGTAGCCTAACCTGCTGCTCTCTGAGAAGATAAAAAAAAAATCACTCACTGCTCTTGACTGAGTAACTTTAGGTTTATACAAGGAAGACTTACATTTTATTACTTTATTCAATTTCTGTAGGTAGTATTTCTACCGGAATACAACTGTTAGACCAACCAGCCAAACTTAAAGCAATGTTTATTTCATTTGTATATTTGTTCTATCGTATTTATTTATTCTTATTTTTGTTTCTTATTAACTGACTGTTCGATTTTAGTCGACTACAATCTAAATTATATTAGACTAAAGGTTTACTAAATTATATTATATATTAGATTATATTATATTTACTAAATTATTATATAGACTATTAGGTTGACTAAAAATAGACTAAAACTAAAACAATTCAGATGACTAAAATATGGCTAAAACTAAAATGCCATTTTATTCAAAAGACTATTAATAAAACTAACTGGTGAAAACTAAATGGGTGAGATTAGACATAGATTTTTTGCATTTAAAAAATTGATGTAATTATGTGCTGAATCATATTAATATTATTGCATTAGGAGAATATTTTGCCATGAATTCGCTTCATATAGTTACAAGCATACAAGTCAATGCTGACCAATAGCACTTTAAAGTTTTTTTTTTTAATAGAAATCCACTAAAGATGGTGACAGATTCTGAGAGATGGGACCTTGTTTTTAAAACAGTAATTATGTCATGTATATTAAAGATAAATAAAACATACTACAGATAGATAGGGTAAATAAAAGTTATGGCGACAGTTAATAGGTAACTGGATGAATTTGTTAAAAGTTCATTTAGCAATCTTTTTTTTTTTCAGGCCTTGAACCTGAGGAGAAACATGATGTGACCCACTTACAAATAATAGTATGCATAAATATAAGAATAAATATACATAAACATAACGTTGGACCTCTTGAAATGATGAAGCTGATGTTGATGGAAACCTCTTCACCCACTCAGAGCAATTGACATGTTTCATTCTGATGATGTCTTTCAAAATTTAGGCTCAGAAAGATTTCATGTTTTTGAAAGAAGTTTATTATGCTCACCAAGGCTGCATTTGTCAGATCAAAATACAGTAAAATAGTAATATTGTGAGATATAATCATAATTAAACAAAATACTAAATCATACAATTTCTATTTGAATAAATTTTGAAAATGTAATTTATTCCAGTGATGACAAAGCTTGGCCATTATTCAAAAATCATTCTTACATGCTGATTTGGTGCTCTTCTTCGTCTTATTATTATTATTGTCAATGTTAAAAATGGTTATGCAGCTTAATATTACATTGGAAACGGTGATTTTTTTCAGGATTTTTTGACAGCATTTATTTGAAACAGAAATCTTTTGTTAACATTATAAAAGTCTTTACTGTCACTTTTGATCAACTTAATGTAAAAATCTTTCTGACCCCAAATTCTCGTACTGGACTCTACATGTTACCATGAATACATTTTTGTGGGAAATTAATAGACATCAGCAACAATATTCACTTGCATTCTGGAAGCAAGAGCACATTTTAAAATATTGGCTGAAGTTAAAATTACAAAAATTTTACACAACTGTTCGGATCTCATTAGTGTGTCCTGTGGAGCACTTTTGTTTTCTGGAAAATCTTAGGCCTACACCAAAAACAATAGGGAGAGGTTTGCAATGACACACCCGGCCGATGTAAAAGAATTAGCGGCCACGATAGCTGATAGCTGATAGATCTCTGCCAAAAAGGTGCACTTGAACACACCAAAAGGACAACAGCTGGCTGTCAACTAGCATGTGCGTTCTGTGCCTGTGTGTAAAGAAATAAATGTCTATATAAAATGTCTAAAAGGGACACCGAAACTAGAACTGCAGATATATAAACCGTAAACAAAGTAGATCTAGTTCACTGACTCACTGGCTGAACTGAACTGCTAATCAGAGCGATCTCTCTCACAGATGTTGCTGACGGACTGCGATTCAACATGCACAATCAGCTAAAAAGCTCATGAATAGATAGTAAATCTAAGTTATGTGAATCGAGCTGTTTAGTCCATATTTTCTGAAGAGACACAATCGCTTTATATGATGAACAGATTTAAAAGTTTGATTCAGTTCAGAATTAAAATTTACTGACAATTTACTCCCCATGTCACCCAAGATTTTTATGTCTTTCTTTCTTCAGTTGAAAAGAAATTAATGTTTTTTAGGAAAACATTCGAGGATTTTTCTGCATATAGTGGACTTCAAAAGCTACCAATGGGTTGAAGGTCCAAATTGCAGTTTAAGGGTGTGTTCACACTTGTAGTTCGGTTGGTTTGGTTCATTTGGTCCGGATCAAAAAACAAAAACAAACATATAGTCCTGGTCCACTTAGCGTTCACACTGGCATTTTTAACAGCGAACTTTAAGTTACTGAACCAAAGGTATAGGGATACGGTCACGACCTGATTGGTCGGGTTTTATTATGTATATTTCGCGACGGAGCTTCATTCCAGAACATTCAAAACAATGCTGTGCACTAGATTGGTAAAAATAAAGCATATGTCCACGCATACAATGATTGTTTAATCATTGTATGCGTGTACGTATGCTTTATTTTTACCAGCTGAGAACTCATGAAGAGCTCATAAAATGTTCAAAACAAACGGCAGCAGGATTTCTCCGTTGTATGCAGAAACAAATATTGATGAGGCGCTTCACCTCCTCGTTGTTCCACGTTTACCCTCGACTCATTTTGGATACACCGATCTTTCCGCGTCATCAAATCAGCTGACCTGTAGCATCGCATCTTATGACATCACGTCCTGTTTTTGGTTCGTTTACATGTCTTTGGTCCGTGTTGCGTTCATATATCAGTCGAACCGCACCAGAGTTCGTTTGGAAGCGGACCGAGACCCATCTTTTTAACGGTTTGGTCCGCACCAGGGTTCGGATGGCAGCGTTCACATGTGTTCAAACGAACCGCACTGACTGAGCAATCGAACCAAACATGCAAGTGTGACCCTTAATGCACCTTCAAAGGGCTCTACACAGTCCCTCCTGAGAAATAAGGGTCTTGTCTAATGAAACGATATGCCATTTACTTATTACATTTTTTTTAAATTACTTAACCACAAATGCTCGTCTTTAACTAGCTCTGTGATGCACCACGCATTACGTAATTGCATTGGAAAGGTCACACATGACATAGGCGGAAGTACCACGGTAGGGCGAAAAACACATCACATTTTCTCCGACATCGTTTTTTTAACTTTATTTTGTAAAGGGCGTTCGACTTAGTATTTGCAGTTCACTTTATAAACACTTGCCGAGTACTTTGGCCTACGTCACGCATGACCTTAAACGGAAGCTCAAGAATGCTATCTTGATGTGCGAGAACCAATGAGGTTCATTGTCGGGTGTTAGGCAGCACGTTTGAGCTACCGCACAAACGGTTGAGCTTCTGTTTATGTTCACTGATCAGTGTTTACATATGAATAAACCCTAAATTCAATCTGCTCATCACCAGTCTCTTCAGAAAATTTGGACTAAATGTGGTAGTTGTGAGAACTTTCAATAGAGGGACAGAAATATCTTAGATTTCATTTCGATGATGAACGAAACTCTTACAGGTTGCGGATGACATGAGGGTGAGTAACTGATCAATTTTTTTAATTTTTAGGTGAACTAACCTTTCAATGTCCCAGTACTTTCTGAACTAGGACACAGGAATAGTGGGGAGACACACCCCCAGACATGTAAAGAACAGTTGAGCAAGAAATAGGCAATGTGGAGATGTGTTAAATGAACAAGAAGAAGACGACCAAAAGAAGGTGAGCCTGATAAGAACCTAACATCTGCTCTTACCTTTCCTATAGCAGGCCGGTCCGGGATGAGCACCAGCAGACTCTGGGCCCACAACAAACATCCCTGACCTGAAATACAGACAAGAGAAGGTTAAAAGGTTAATATAGTTCCTCCAGAGTTCCCACCTCAAAGGCTATGGAGAGAGTAATGCATTGAGATGATCGCTAATGGTCAACCAATATATGGCTAAAGCGTATATATTGGAAGATATTTGCCATTTAAAAAAATTATTAACAAAGTCTGATAATCAGATTTTTTATTTAACTGTCAAAAGAAACAATTTAATGTTTACAATGGGGTTTTATTTTTTATCATGTGCAAAATTTTTTAATTATTTGAATACATTTTATGTAAAATAAACACAAATTTCTTATTTACTAATAAATTAAATAAATGTGATATCGGCTTCATTTCTGACAACCGGACACAATGCTCTCCAAGATATCAACATCAGTCAACCATTAATTTTCACTCCTAATTGGAATTTGCACATGGAAAGAGGAAGAAGTCAGGAGAGCAATATAGATGCAGAACATGAAGCAAAATACAGAAAAGAAAAATCAAATGAGAACAACTGAACCAACCTTCAACCAATCTAAAACTAAAAGAATGTTTTAAAATGTGTAAAAAATATTAAAATATAAGAGCACAGACTCAAATCAATATTGTTATCAATATTCGTAACATTCATATTGTATGTTTGTTACCGGAAGAACAGCCGAGAACCTCCTCCTGCGGCGACAGTGCTGATGTCAAGCTGAGGTGCCTGCAGGGTGATGCCAGCGACAGTTGCTTCAAACACATGTTCATACTGTCCAGCGTACCTGCTCACATCTGTAGATGTGCCTGTACCAACGAATCCATCATCAGTATTGTCAAATTGCTCAAATGTTTCTTTTTTCTGCAATCAGTTCAACACCTTTTTCACTGCATGCTAAGCATGAACAAATACATACATAAAGTATAAGATTTGAGAGCTGTGCTGGAAGGCAAGATTTTCAGTGAATAACCTGAATGACTTAAATTTCAGTCAGCACACAAGGCATCAAATGAATGCAGAAGTCTTGGACGGTTATGCACAAGTTACAGTACTGGAACAGTATGATACTTTTATTGTCTGGTATGGTATGATTTTATCCTATTTATTTCAGCTTTAACAGCTCTTGGTAATTTTATGGCTTTCTTGTATGGTAAAAAGCAGTGTGAATATAATGTTCACATAAATGACATTTTATTTTTCAACTTAAAAAAGATAACGTAATTTGAATATAAACTGTTATCGGATTAATTTGTGTACAGTCGTGGCCAAAAGTTTTGAGAATTCCATAAATATTAGTTTTCACAAAGTTTGCTGCTAAACTGCTTTTAGATCTTTGTTTCAGTTGTTTCTGTGATGGACTGAAATATAATTACAAGCACTTCATACGTTTCAAAGGCTTTTCTCGACAACATGACATTTATGCAGAGAGTCAGTATTTGCAGTGTTGGCCGTTCTCGGGACCTCTGCAATTCTCTGGGCATGATCTCAATCAACTTCTGGGCCAAATCCTGACTGATAGCAACCCATTCTTTCATAATCACTTCTTGGAGTTTGTCAGAATTAGTGGGTTTTTGTTTGTTTGAGGATTGACCACAAGTTCTCAATGGGATTAAGATCTGGGGAGTTTCCAGGCCATGGACCCAAAATTTCAACGTTCTGGTCCCCGAGCCACTTAGTTATCACTTTTGCCTTATGGCACGGTGCTCCCATCGTGCTGGAAAATGCATTGTTCTTCACCAAACTGTTGTTGGATTGTTGGAAGAAGTTGCTGTTGGAGGGTGTTTTGGTACCATTCTTTATTCATGGCTGTGTTTTTGGGCAGAATTGTGAGTGAGCCCACTCCCTTGGATGAGAAGCAACCCCACACATGAATGGTCTCAGGATGCTTTACTGTTGGCATGAAACAGGACTGATGGTAGCGCTCACCTTTTCTTCTCCTGACAAGCCTTTTTCCAGATGCCCCAAACAATCGGAGAATATGACTTTGCCCCAGTCCTCAGCAGTCCATTCACGATACTTTCTGCAGAAGATCAATCTGTCCCTGATGTTTTTTTTGGAGAGAAGTGTCTTCTTTGCTGCCCTTCTTGACAGCAGGCCATCTTCCAAAAGTCTTGGCCTCACTGTGCGTGCAGATGCGCTCACACCTGCTGCTGCCATTCCTGAGCAAGCTCTGCATCCCGCAGCTGAATCCTCTTTAGGAGACCATCCTGGGGTTTTTTTGGGATTAAGTTCATTTTCATGGCAAAGAAGGACTATGCAATCTGATCACTCTTCTGCAAATTGCTATTATAAAAACTTAAGCAGCAACTTTTGCAATTTCCAATATTTATGTAATTCTCAAAACTTTTGGCCACGACTGTACGGTTCATCAAACCGCAACCAAAACACAGAATTTATTAATTCTTTAGTAGTTTTAATATTTAATGCAATTAAGATGTATAGTCATGGCCAAAAATATCACCACCCTTGGTAAATATGATCAAAGATGATACTCTTTACAACTTCAGCATTTATCACCTCCCATGTCGAAACCAATGACGGGCTTCTTTTCCGTAAGCCCATAACATGTGATGGCATAGCCCACGACTCCTCCAGCAGGACCAGAGAGCACTGCCCGAGAGCCACAGAACTGCTCCATTGGTGTCAGCCCACCATCTGACTGCATGAATAACACATCCACACCCTGACAGAGAGAGAGAGAGAGAGAGAGAGATTGGGTATTAATTTAAAGTTTCACATTTCTGAGATACGCTGCTGAAACTGGATCGGACAGGGCACCACAACACATTTGTAGCCAATCAGCATTAGAAGGCGTATACACTCGCCTAATGGGGAAGGAGAGAGTGAGCAAGAGGCAAATTTGAGGAAAGACTGTAGAGAGATGGCTGAGAGACATTACAAAAGAGGGTTATGATGATCAGGCAAGAGTTTTAGGACCAATGTGAACATTAGAAAAGCTTTCCAGTGCTGCCGAGACCTAAGCGAGAAAGCCTTAAACGGACGCTGAGGTTGCATGGATTTTGCACCGTAATTGAGTAACATCGATTTTGCTGTTTCACAGAACCAAAATACGCTGCTGTTGTAATGTTAGCTATAGTAAGAGGACAATTTTGAGCATCATTGTTTGTCAGGAGTTGGTGTGCTGCTGGTGACTCTTGCTTGTGTATCTCTTGTGTGTTATATGTAAATTTTTTGTTCTTCCTTGTCATTCTTTCATCATCCACTCTTGCAGTGCGTGTTTGTGCATTTTGGGGCGGGCACTCTTGCATTGCAGGTGTCAGAGTTTGGGGTTTGGGTTGATTTCCAATATCAACAGTGTTTAACAAGATATTCAGTGTTTCTAAGAAATTGCTTACTGCACCTTTTAGTTGTAAAAGCTTGATAAAGTAAAACCCACACATACCTTCAAGCCTCCTTTAAAGCCTGCAGAGAATTCAGTAAGGTATAGGTGTATTTTTGGTGTGAGGTAGGCGTCAGCACAAACAGTGTACCCACGAGGCACAGCTCGCACCATGGGCATCACCTCACTGGAAAGAGACACCTGAGTGAAACCAAGACGCTTCGCCAAAGACCCCACAGCCTTCTCGTGAGCCGCCCATCTGAAAAATACATATCAGAAGTGATAAATATGATTTCAATAAATACAATCAGATGTCTTAGTGTGTTTTAATTATTTTAGGTGCTTGATATAATGGCACAGAGGGCATTAGGAAATTTCATCTCCACACCAAAGCACACACACACACACACACATACATTAAAACATTTCTATCCTTTCTTTCCCCTTCCTATTCTAGCTTATCCGAGAATGTCTGATCTGAGTGTTGTGAGCACTTTCTGTGTCTGTTTGCCTCTTCACGAAGAATTGCTTGTTTGTTTTCCTCACTTATAAGTCGCTTTGGATAAAAGCGTCTGCCAGTGTAGAGATCACTTTCACTCCCTCTTTCTACCAAGTCTTGAGTACTTCTGTCATTCTTACACAGATGATAATCGAGGAACTCTCCCGTCACCCTTTGACACTCACATATCCTCCCGACACGGTATTGTGAGATCCCACACCCATCAGTGTTTATGTTTATACGTCTTTACTAGTTGTTGCAGATGAGTCAGCATACTAGTTAGACTAGCAGACCAACAGGACTCCTGTTTGCAGGCATATTTCAATCTCAATTGTTTAAAATATTTTACCAATTCCATGTCTCATTCCTCACTATAATCTCAGGTGGTGTAATAAAATTATAGTGAGGGGTGAGACAGTGGAAGTGGTAAAGTATTTTAAATATTTAGGTTTGATTATTGACATTATAAAAATTGAAATGAGAGTAAAATATCATCTTAAATCTTAATCTTTAAATTTATTTGAAATCAAATGCAATGAAGCAGCAAAGTTATTTATGCACTCCATGATACGGTAACAACAGGCAAGCTCTACTATTATGAATCTTTTGCATAGTCTCTATAAACAAACACTTACAGTATTAGACAGGAAAACAAAATCAAATGACCACTGTAAAAATATTTTTGCATTTTAACAAGCTCATGTTCAAGAGGTGACTGCTACATTAAATTTAAATTTAAAAAAATGAGATAGATAAATTGTCACGGCTAAAGCCGTACAATATTGGAATTCCTTGTTGAGCACTAGAACACTAAAAATATCTTACAGAAGTGTAACGTCAATCAAGATCCAGAAAAGCAGTAAAGAAAAAAATCTTTAAAATAGTCCAAGTAACTGCAGTTGAACCACCTTAATGTTATGAAGCGACGAGAATATTTGTGCGCAAAAACAAAACAAAAAAAAGACTTAATTCAACAAATTTACTACATTTCTGGACCTTGAATGACTGTAATTACCTTGTTTTCTATGGATGATAAAAAAAAAAAACTCTTGGATTTCATCAAAAATATCTTCATTTATGTTCCAGATATGAATGAAGGTCTTATGGGTGTAGAATGACATGAGGGTGAGTTCTTCATGACAGAAATTTCATTTTTGGGTGAACTAACCCTTAAAAATAATATTGTGAATTGTCACTGAACAAATAAATAGATAAGTAAAACAATAAATTAAATTAAATAAAAACAAATTCTTTGAAAGACTTTGAGATAGTACAGATAGACCTCTTGAAAATATCAAAAGATCAAGGAAAAATTTTTACTAAAGTCCTTCGATTTCATTTGCAATATAAAAGATAAATGAGATGCAAGAAGGCATGAGTTGTGTTTGTATAAAACAAGAGAGTGAGCGGCTCTGATATACGGTGGATGACGGTCATTATTAAGAAATATCAACTCACTGAATGTCGCAACTGACCAAACAGAAAAAAAAAAGTATTGCAGAGAGCCATGTTTTAAATACGTAAGAAGTATATAATGATCTATACAAACGTGTAAGAATGCAGTAGCAGCACCGCTAGACTTCTGATGCCTTTGGATTGCACACGTCTCAAATCCTGCTCAACGCGTTGAAGATCCAACTCACGCCACACCTCCAGATGTTCTCCTGTACTGCCTGAGAGAGACAGAGATTCAATGCTTAGATTTCACGCAGTTGTGGAATTTCAGATCAGGTAGTTTTTGCAGCTCAGCTTCAATAACTGACCCTTCCCTAACAGTTTGATTGACAGGTGATCTAACCAATCATAGCCCAGAATACCCCATTTTATCTGACAAAGCAGTCAGGGGAGTTAGTAGATTAACGTTGGTGAACTTGAACTTGAAAAATTGTTTGTACTCGCGTCTTTCCACGGTTGAAGCAACATTCCTTCTGATGTCCATTCATGTTTATTTGACGCTATAAATGAACTAGTATGAAGAGAATGAAGGAGCTACAGCGATCTGTCACGACACATTAAGGAGCCTCTATACGGTATTTATTGTTTAAATTTCTTAAAAAAATTACAATATTTTAAATAAGAAACCGTTTCATGCGTTGTCAGTGCCCTCTTTGCTCCGCCGTGTATTTTTCACTGTGCGAGAACATGATGTGTGGCTTGTTGGGCATTGCAACAGTAACTAAAGGGGGCCTTTGTGAACGTCAATTGCCTTTCTGAGGAAAACTAACAATACAATGACAATGACAGAATTATTTTGGATGAAGTCCTTTACAACAAAAGATCAAGAAATCCTTAATCCCTCATGATATAACCTTTTAATATGTGCAGCTGATGTTGACATGTTGCTCACCTGTTACTATTCGTTTTGGCTCGTTTCTGGGAAGCTGACAGGAATCTTGTCTGAGAATAACCCTCTCCTCCACTTCAATCACCTCCTCATACAGCACATCCGGCATACACACCTCCTAAAACAACAACACACGCTTTGAAACGCTCACACGCAGCTCGTACAACAACAAAACAAAGCATTGTTGATTGTGAAGAGATTTCAGTGGTTATCAATCAGTATCTTCTGGGGTTTCATACTGCTGCATTTCCAGTACGGACTTTGATTTATTCTGAAAAATACGGTTTTTGTGCAGAAACTATTGTGTTTTAAGAGATGGGGGAAACCGAAGAAACTGCAACGTCATTAGAACAGCAATATTGGCCAAAATCCGATACATGTGGTATGGTCCAAATTTATGTGTATCCTAAATGGAAACAAGAATTGTGGCAGACAGGGTTTTTGTAGGCTAGTGGAGGCTGGAGAGTTGTTAACACAGTTACTTTGTGATGTTCAATTGATTTTGATAAAGCTAAATATTGATTGCATTGGAAAAATATTCAAATATGGTCCTCAATCGTGTCACAAATGTTCCCTCTCTCACTACATCACTATAACATACTTCAATCATTAATACTATTGCTCAACCGGTCCACTGCCCAGAACAGTCATTTATGAAAAACACCCTTGTCCAAAGAACACAGTTTAAACTTTCTGTTAAAATCTAACTTCATTATATAGATAGTTGACTACAAACCAGTGTGGTTTCACCGTGTTCCTCCTCTAGTCAAGAGCTTTTACAAAAATATGGGACTACAATTATCAAATTTTACAATACAGAAGTAGTAAACAATTAAAACATTTACTCTACTAGAGAAAACAATCAGTTCTGACCTTTGAATAAAATAAAATATAAAATATAGCTCTTGGGACAGGAAGTCTTGATGTTTATTTGTGAGACGGACAGTTTGAAAGACTGCCATTTATTGAAGTCCCTTTCTTTTTAAGCCCATGACTGCTTTTCCTGCCTGTAAATACTGTAAAAATTGTCTATTACAGGAGCCAGTAGAATTCGAATATGGTCTGTGAAGGAGTATTTCCCTGGTTGGGCCTACTGAACAAATACTGAATGAGTTGGTGACTGGATGCAGGCGCGCAGATGGCACTAGGGACATGTCCCCCCCAAATTCATAGTGACCCGATCCGTCCCCCGCCCTCACTATCCCTACGAGAGGCGACAAAAATCGGTAAAACAGAGGATTAACCAGTGTTTGCACTCTCTCTGAGTGACGCCGGGGCGCGAACCTTTTTTTTCCAAGTACTGTAGGGGAAGGTCCCGCCTTTTTTCGCCTCCTAGGGTCTCCTCCTATTGGGTAGGTTTAGGGGTCGCGTTAGGATAGCCAATCGGAGAGAGCTCTCCTAACCAATCAGAGGCGACAAAGGCGGGACCTCGTGCCTGTATGAGCGGTAACCATGGTGATCATATACAATTTATGACTGAGCTGAGTCTGTGATTTTCTGAACTGAAAAAATAAAAATCGACTGCAAATGCCTCATAAAGGCAATGAAGAGACAAAAAAACAATCACCTCGTTTTTTCAAAAAACAAACAATGTAAGTATCCTGTGCCTGTTGACTTTCCCAGATGTGGCACATTAGATTTGTTAAGGGGAATAACTAGTCTGACAATAATGGCAAGAAGGCTTTTGCCCTTAGCAAACACAGCAAAAACTATTTATCGTCAGGAAATAATGTTTTATCTTATCATTTAACCCATGGTACTGTATAAATTGACTGATGTATGTTCACTGTCGTGTGAGCCACTATAAAAATAATTATAAGTAAATTTGTGTGTAAACAACAAATAAAGGCCTACATAAACTTTTGACATCCTCTTATAGCAGGAAATCATGTTTTTTTTTAATGTACGGAGCAACGGAGGATATAAATTCTTAAATTATGGACTATGAAAAACATTTCTTAATATGTCATACATCATTTGAAAGATAATTCTAACCTATAAATTGCAACAAACTTGTAACACATAAATTAATTTTTTTAGGTATTTTTTTTTTGCACTTATGTTCTTTGCTTTTTTTGTTCATAATGATAGACTTTGTATGCTGAGATAAGCAAATGTTTAAATAAAACATACTTTGCTGAAGACATGAAGTTTTGGTGGGTGATTGGCATACTAGTCAAATAACAGTCTGATCATGAATTGCTAGTGGTGGTCAGGTAGGCATTTGTTTACTTTTGTTCATTGTTGTTCATCCATGATTTTAAATAAGAATCCCCCAATGGCTTTTAGTGCAAATCATTAGCCCAAATTACGCAAAGTAACCACTTGAGCACTAGTTAAAGCCCAAATTACGCAAAATAACGAATTGAGTTTAAATAATTTGCTGACAGCTTGGTCCCCCCCAGTTAAAAAATCCTATCTGCGCCCCTGACTGGATGCAGAATGGTAAAGTAACATACAACTCTTGACATTCCTGTCATGTTTTAAATAATAGAAGAACTAGTACTCCGAAAGTATTTCGAATGAGAGTGAACTCTCAGAACCCGTCAACCAAGAGCGACTGAATGAATTCAGTTCAGACAAAATTTGTAATACATTTGCTGGTTGGTTGAAATGACTTTCAAATATTTGGGGGTCTCTAAACTTTTTTTTAAAGAAATTAATGCTCAAGGATGCATTAAAGGTGCAATATGTAGTTTTTCGACTGCTAGAGGGCGCCAACTCAAAACAAAGCCGTAGCTTGAGTGAGGAATCCTGGGACATGTGGTCTTCCTCTCGCAGAAGGTGGAAAAGAATGGGGAATTGACTCAGGCAGAAATCATGTTCATGGATGCGATTATTAACGTTACTGTAGTATGAAGTAGAGCATGGGAGAGTGTTGTGGGAGCTAAATGAGGAGCGACTGATAACGAGAGACAAACACAACGCGCCTCGCGAGCAGCTGAACTTTTATTATACCGGTGTCGTTTCTGCTTTTTCCAGTCATGAGTATGAGGTATCGCAGCTCTGTTTATCATATTACATACATTTGAGTGTGTTAAACATGATGTATATAATTGTGGCCTAATGGTGAGGGAGTTGGGCTTGTAATCTGAAGGTTGCTGGTTCGATTCCCACGCCGGCAGGAATTGAAGGTGGGGATTGTGAATGAGCAGCACTCTCTCCACCTTCGATACCATGACTAAAGTGCCCTTGAGCAAGACACCTGACCCCTATTGCTGTCGCAATAGCTGCCCACTGCTCCGGGTGTGTGTGTGTTCACTACTCACTGCTGTGTGTGTGCACTTGGGATGGGTTGAATGCAGAGCACCAATTTCGAGTATGGGTCACCGTACTTGACAATACGTCACAACTTTCACTTCACTTTCAATATTAAAATATCATTTTAAATGCTGGATGAGCAGTGTTGATAACTGGCATGCAATTACTTTTAAAATGTATTGCATGATGGAGAAAATGCTGTATTAGTGTTACTAAAAATAAAGCTGCATCTGATTATGCTATGTTACCTAACATTACTTGACAAAATAGTGTTTTTCTCTGAGGCAGGGTACTCGCAAAAAAATCAAGAAATAAGATTTAAACAATAAGACTAAACGCATTGAGCTAGCTATATAACAATGACTAGTTTTCTGTCAATAAATGTATGTTTTTTTTATTTGTCTAATAAAACATGTAATATATTAAAGCGTCTTCCGTTTCTACAACGAAAACCGAGGTTAAGGTGGATGTGAGACCATTGGTAGGCGACTCGCTCACACGTCCCGGACTCTTGGTTAAAATAGCAATATTCTCACAATTTGCACATGGTAGGAAACATTTGGGATATTGTAATTACTCAACTGAACAAATAAATGTTTTTGGATATTTTACTGCAAAAATCTTACTTGAAAGATTTCTGTAAAAAATAAATGATGTTCTTTTGAACTTTTTCCATCAAAAAATACTAAAAATATGTATCAACAAATATTAAGCAGCACACGGTTTTCAACATTGATAATAATAAGAAATGTTTCTTGAGCACCAAATCAGCTTATTAGGATTATTTCTGAAGGATCATGTGACACTGAAGACTAATAGCTGCTGATAATTCAGCTTTGCCATTAGAGGAATACAAACTTTTAAATAGTAGTTTAAGGCCTAGTTGACAAAATGGAGGAAAAAGAACAGATCTTCTCTGCTGTCATGCTCAAAAAGCGAGTTTGAGAGAATCTGTTGAGTGAATGATTCATCGTTCAAAGGCTCAGCACTCATGAAGACCCCTTTCTGGTCACCACAGAGTCACTGGGACGAATTTACATCATCCCTATTGCTCACCAGATCAAACAGGTTAGGTCTCGCTTGCGTGCCGATATGTAGCAGGTCCCGAAATCCACGTGTCACCAGCAGTGCTGTTCTCTCACCCTGGCGCTCCAGTAAGGCATTAGTTGCCACTGTGGTGCCCATCCGAATCCAGCCGATCTGAGAAGTGTCCAAGGGCTGATCTCGAGCAAAGCGCTGCCCCGTCTCCTGTTCAATTCATTAAGCCAACAGACAAAGTGGATTTTTATGTAATACTTTAATCATGTGCAGACTTCTCTTCTCTACATTCTGATCTATAGATCTGATCCATAACCAAAAAATGTACTACATCCAAATATGTTAAGGTTTTCAACTCACCTCCTCCAGTACTCGGCGAATGCCCTCAGTTGGGGCGTCTCTGTAGTTCTGGGGGTCGTGAGACAGCAGTTTTAGGACTCTCTCTCTACCATCAGGCAAACGGGCGAACACATCTGTGAAGGTTCCTCCCCGATCAATCGCAAAATCAAACTTCCCTTTAGTTTCAGCCATGCTGGGACACAGTCTGCAATGGACACAGCATTTAAAGCTGGATCTCAAAATTTAATAAACCTAGCTAGACTGCATAAAGAGAGTGACTCACAACTGATTCTCTCTTCATTTAAAAAAACCTGAAGTGATGATAATCGTAAACTTAAACAAATACGTTATAGTTAGGATGTATCTTGCTTTGTGAATATCACACAAAGTAAGTTTAAGACATTATCTAGCTCCTTACTGGAAAAAAAAAAAAAACAAGAAATAAGGATGCTGACATTTGAAGAAGTTAGATATGATTGGTGTGATTACAAAAATTTAAAAAAAAGTGTCAGAGAGATTCTTCCTCCTCTTGGCAAAAGGAGAAAAGAAAGAAGATCATAGAGGTTTGGAACAACAGTTTTTGAACTATCACTTTAAATTAAAACGTGTTTATACAAATAACGCCAATTGTTCAATTCAGCAGGTACGCTATGAAAAAACAAGTCTGTCAAAACAAAAACGCTGCCTGTGTCCTGTCTGCAGATGCTCAGCTGTTATAAATAGGTGCACATGGAAACTAAAAGCTTAAAGAGCAGCACAATCCCTTAAACCGTAACGAGGCTAAAGATCACGTGTTGCAATGTTTCTGTCAATAAATAATACATTACATGCACACGTGAACCGTCAGGTAATTCCAACATGAGCATGTTCTGCTGTACTTACACTTGAAGCGCTGGTGAAACAAGAAACGAATAGACTATTCCTCTGTTTACAAATATGAATCCACACTTCAGCGCTTCGATGCGCAGCAGAACCTCAGAAACACTGCCTCCGCCTTCTCAGACATCACGTGACTGAGGCAGCGAGCTCTTCCAGGGGCGCGTGATTTCTCAAAAAGGCGAATCCTTTAAAATTTAAACCTTTGTACTCAGTTTGTACTTTGTACTCCCCCTCAAGTTGTTCAAAACCTGTATGATTTTTATTTCGAGACAAAAGAAGATTTTTATATCATTTTAACTTGGTTACATTAAGGATTTTTTGCCCCCTTGTTATATTTCCTAGATTTCTAACATATGCACAGGACATCTGTCTTTAGTTATTTAATTTGATATCTGTCCAGTGTTAAAGGATCTTATCCGACCTAGTAAAATTAATAAAGCAACACTTTAAATTGACTAACCGTTGCAGACGTCGAGAGTCAGGAACAGAAGACCAACTGATTTATTGACTATTTATTTGGAGATGTCTTTTTAATGTAGTCTTTTTTAAATTACTAATGCATTATTCGTTATAATAACTAACTATTCAACTAAATTAATTATATTTCATTTATTTAAGTTTAATTCACTTGGTTAATATAAAACAATTTAATTTAATTGTTTACTTATAGCTCATTTATTATTTGTTATAACACATTCAACCCACAGGGGAAACACAGGGAAATTAACAAAACAATATAAACGCTGTCAAAAAAAAAAAAAAAAAAAAAAAAGACTGGATAAGTAAAGTGTCAATATCAATATTAGAAAATATACTCAAAATACCACACACTGAAGTCATAGGAGCTCTGTAATGTATTGTGGAGCCGTGACAGAAATAATAATAAAAAATGCGATAATAAAATGTAAAAATAAATAAATAAATAAATAAATAAGCTCTCGTGTTGGTCAGCAGATGTCAGTGTACAGTAGGTGTGTTCAGCTCAGAGTTGCTGAGGTGTTTTTTGTGCAGATGAGCTCATGGATGGATAAAACCTGTCAGACTTTTAACATCTACAATTCATCATCACATCTTTCTGCTGTGGGTCTCCGTTAATGCTGTGAGCACATGTTTTATCACCTTTATTATCATTCAGCTCTTATGCGACTTCTTTCTAAAGTACTCTAATTCCTGGTTAGCTTAACAGATGTTATACTGTTCCAGTTCGTGATAATTCACCATGTTTCCAGACTAAAATACACGTTTAAATCGTTTATGGCACAGGTAAACTGTCTGATGTGAACGCGACGTTTTGAAAAACTTGTGTTTGTTATGTTTGATCCTTAAGGTTGAGCTAATGCTAGCTGCCAATGCTAACCGCTAATGCTAACTGAAACCACGAGCCGTCAAATTTATCATTAGAATATAAATGTGTGGTGTTTCATACTGTAAAACATTTTTTCTTGGATATTGTATTTCAATTCGCCTGAAGTCTTCCAGTTAAACTCTCCTTGAGTTTAAAGCAACAGGTTTCTGTTAATGCTAATTGTATGTGCTAATGTAAGTCTGCTTCAAAAACAGGACTACGAACGTACTATTTTTTTTTTTTAAATAACAAAATAATATTAGTTTTATTAATGCATTTATCTCAAAATCTATTGAGCTGGCAACATAGATATTTGGGCTCATACCCTTAAAAATGTACCGTGATTTACCATGGTGCAGTGATGGTATTATATGGTAAAGTTATTATGATATATTAGTATTATATATATTATATATATATATATCTTCAGTATATGTGGATACATGCAGCGTGTTTTGGCAAAAACATAAGACTAGATGCAGCGTACTACCACACTGTTCAATTTCTGCAGTATGTATGACTATAAAGGCACAATATGTAAAATTGTTATATAAAAATATTCAATAACCACTTGCACAGTGTTATATATTTCGTTCAGCTGTGTGTACTTGCATTACTAAAAATGTTTCCAACAATTTGTAAATTCAGAGAAATTCACAATTATTAAATAGTGCCCTGTGTCTCTCTCGTCACTTGTCGCCTGTCAATGGCGTAACATCTGCGTTATCCCTGGTTTCCACTTGTGCAACATAGTAACCATGGCAACAGACACGGACAGCTGCGTAACGTCTTGCGGCACGCTGTTGTTGTTTCGTTCAAACATTATGGACCATGGCAAGCAAACTTTGGGACAAAAGGAGAAATAAAACGAGGATCAATATCGGCGTGCCGTTTCACGACTTTTTCCTGAATGGCGAGAGCTTTGTGACAAACTTCGACTTGACAGAGACGGCGCTCTTGCACATTATTAGACGAGGTAAGCAAATGTAGGCTTTAAGACTAATCAATGTTATATAGCTCAACACGATGAAGTGTTAGAATATCATCAGTATGATAATCTAATGTTGATCTATCTTACTGTTAAGTCTCATAAAGACAACAAACTAATACTAAACATTACAACTTTCAACACACTCAAATGCAGTTTAGTATGATAGTGAAACGGCAGACCAAGGGAAACAGCGCTGCGTTACCGCACAGTTTTAATTAGTCAAATAAACTGACCTGTATGAGTAGTATTTCAGCACTTGCAGGTAGTTCGGTAGAATGAATTGTCCTCTGCCCTTTATCCCCGGGACTCGCGTGTGCCACTGTACTCTCAGTAGTAATTGTGCCCACGATTCTCGGCCACACCCTGCTTCACCACAGTGGAGCTGCAACTAACCATTACTTTTTCTGTCGACTAATCTAACGATTATTTTTATGACTTTTTTTTAATTCATCTAGTGATCTTTTTTTACGTAAGAAGTTAGAACTGATTTATCAGTTGATTGAGGTGTAGAAACACTGGGACACGCCATTGTGTAATAATACGATTTGATTTTGATTAAAAAAAAGACACTTATGTGTGGTCGTCCAGTGGAAGACATTTGAACTTTAAAATGAAGAGTGTCAAACACTTTCTGTACAGTTTTAAAAAGAACTTTAAACGTCTCCTGAACGTCTCCTATTTTTCCTCTTGCGCTGTCTGTAATGAAGGGAGTCTTGTGATTGGTTGTCAAGGGAAATGAGTAGGGTTGGGTATCGTTTGGGGTTTTTTCGATACCGGCGCCAAATCGATACTTTTAAAACGGTACCGGTACCAAAACGGTGCCTGAACCGATACTTTAAAAAAAGCCACAAAATGATGGTGGATGACTCGGTCAAGAATACCTTTTTACTGGACAAAAAAAGTTCTTTAAATTGAACAATATATTAAAAGTTTAAAGTATACATGAATATATAAGTAAATACAAAACACAACAACAGTAAAACCTGAGCCAACTCGCTCAACTACAATCATTTAACAGCTTCAAATTTCAGCAATTTTTTTTGCAGAAATATGACCATATTTGCCTTCTCTGGCAAAATACGACACCTCTCCTGACTTATTGCATGTCCTGCACAGGAGAAACTCTCTCAGATGGTGTCGATGAGGCCTGTTAGAAAGTGCAGACAATATGGGAAGACTGTCCCGCTTACTGGGGCTGAGGTCGTCCACACTGATCGTGCCAGCTGATGTCCGCAAGCGGTCAAACACGCTCATATTCTATGTGCCCTCAAATATTTCATAGGTTTGACGTGTTTCCGCCATTACATGCAACTGTTGTAAAACATTTGCTGCACGTCGCGGTGTCGGAATCCTTTCTGGGGAAATATAGCTACACTTTGAAGCGTTTAATAGTAGGCATTTTAATTTAAGCGCATTTAATTTAGCTAGCGAAGCTAACGGTACACCACCTGCTGCCACTGCAGTCAGCGCAAGCGTAGTTGCTGCGCTCATGCGCTTCACGGATGGATTTTTACTTCGAAATGTGAAAACAAAATGGACAGTAACATTACTTCAAAGATGTATGGGGTTTGTATCATCAAAGCTTTCCAACGTTCACGTGAGTTTTCTCAGTCAGGAAATAATTTTTCCGAGCATTCTGACACCCCATGAAAGCAGTATTTAAATTTAACTAGCGATCAGGCGTGTTGATGAATCTGATGCTTCTTACGTCCGTGTCATAGCACCAGAGGACAAATATTTCAATCACTTCAGGCATTTAAGTGGCACCGAAATGAGGCACCGACGTTCGCATTCTGATTCGGTCCAGTACATACCGGTTATATAGGTACCGGTGCCGTATTGGCAGCGGGTTTTCGGTACCCAACCCTAGAAATGAGGCTGCTAAATTCTGATTGGCTGGAATTTTCTCACATTGTTGAGCAAGCGAGCAGGCGGCGACTCGGTGCTCAGCGAGCGCGCAGGCCTGGTATCAGGAGCGCGAGCAACTGAAACCTCGCACGTGCGAAAGAGAACGTCCGTGCGCATCCAAATAAACTTCTTTGAAATGCAAAACTGATTTTCGTTCGCTCGAAATATTTTCTTATTTGTGAGACAAAGATTTTCTCCTACACTCAATTCACGCGCTGAGATCCAATTTCTCCATTTCGGTTTTGCAAAGGGAACAAAGGACCATTTTATCTGACCTCTGTTTAAAGTATTCCCATACTTTTGATAATCGTGGTCTAGGTTTTTGTGATAGAATGGAATTTCTCCATTCCCAGGAGCAGAAGCCGCCATTACGCCAGATGAATGTAAACAGTGTGACGCGTCGACGTATTTTCGTAGTCGCGTCGTTGCAGCACTATACCACAGTCATGTTAAAAAAACATGCATTCACTCAATCAAAATATTATATCAATCATTATTAGATCAATTGGCATTACAACAATTTCCATGTTCCACTCATTCACTACGTCATCACACTACGCCTTTGCTATTGTTTTGAAGAGTTTAGCGACCCCTAGCCGCGAAAAAATACATATTGTGCCTTTAAAGCTGTTTTAAACAACATGCTAACTTACTTTTATTGTTTCTGCAGTATATAGTACAAATACTGTGCATTGCATGCACATTTTTTGTATGCATAAAATACCTAGATGTCACCATACAGTAAACTTTACTTGACACTGTTGAGCCCTTTGTGACATCAGCCATATTTTTTGACATTTGAATGATTGATGACTGACAGAAGTTCAGATGTTGTGCACAAAATTTAACAGTGCATTCCCAAGATGATCTTTAAAAAATGTCTATAATGGAACACACTACTATTTGAAACATTTGTGGTATGATGCCTAACTGTTTTACTTACAACTTTTGAAATAGACATGAAATGGAAGTTGCGTTTAACTTTTCCTCTGTATTGTAAGTGTACAGAGTGCTGCAGCCTAGAAGTTGCCATCGCCCTGCTTTCATCAACAAAAAAAAACCTCATAATAATAAATGATTATTCCTTTGGCTTTTAGATTAGTCACAATTAGCTAGAACTGTTGACATGAAAAAAAAAACAAGAACAGAGGAGGGTCTACTCTGCTAACAGAAAGAGAATGTGACATAGCTCCTAATAAATCAAGAATCAACATTAATTTGGCTTTTCGGAGATGGCGAGAACTGAGGGATTTGAAATGTTGTAAAAGCGACTCTGAGATGACTCTTTTTATTACTCAACAGGTAAGTAAGGTATTTTATTGAACAGATAAATCGCCATATGTTGCTCTCAAACTGTTCATTGTAAAGCATTATCTATTTTTGAAGGTTGGAACACTGTGCTGGATTTATTTTCAAGGAAGTATGGAGAACTACACTCTTTGTGCATGTGTCATGCTTAACTTTTTTCCAGTCCTCCTTAAGTTTATCCCAAAGTTGAGCTGCATTGCATTTACTTTAACACTTCACTGCATGACTTATCACAATTCCAAAGTATTGGTCTATTTTCACAATGCCAACAACTTTGTAGATCCATCCATCACCTGATATAGACACGTGTCCCCAATACCATATGCCCCCTGTTTAATGGCGCCACATATGCATTTGGTATTAGAACACTCTGATATTAGAAGCACTACCTGATACCATCCAGTGCTAGGTCGTTAGATTTTCACTTTTCGGACTGCACAACACTCCAACCTTCCATACGCCAATCCTTATGTTCTTTGGCATGTTGTAGGTTTTTGCAGTTGACACAATTAATAAATGGTTTCTTCACTGATACACATTCTCTATCCAGCCTCTTTTAGCTGTTGGCTTACAGTTCAAGATGAAATTGGAGGTTGGAGGTCCAGATATGTAGAAGCTGTTTTGAGGTGGCCCCGCTTTTAGGTGATTTTCATCCTCCTGTCAAAAGTCAAGTCAAGTCACCTTTACTTGTATAGCGCTTTTTACAATCCAAATTGTGGCAAAGCAGCTTTACATTAATAATTGGCAAATATATTTTGGCTGCACAGCTGCTCCCGAAGAAAATGGTGTCATTGTCCACCTTATTAAATACAGGTGCTGATCATTTAATTTGAATATCATCAAAAAGTTGATTTATTTCACTAATTCCATTCAAAAAGTGAAACTTGTATATTATATTTATTCATTACACACAGACTGATATATTTCAGATGTTTATTTCTTTTAATTTTGATGATTTTAACTGACAACTAAGGAAAATCCCCAATTCAGTGTCTCAGAGAATTAGAATACAAAGAAAGGATTTTTCGAAATCTTGGCCAACTGAAAAGTATGAGTTGGGGCTCCTTTTGCCTGAATTACTGCAGCAATGCGGCGTGGCATGGAGTCGATCAGTCTGTGGCATTGCTCAGGTGTTATGAGAGCCCAGGTTGCTCTGATAGTGGCCTTCAGCTCTTCTGCATTGTTGGGTCTGGCATATCGCATCTTCCTCTTCACAATACACCATAGATGTTCTATGGGGTTGAGGTCAGGTGAGTTTGCTGGCTAATTAAGAACAGGGATACCATGATCCTTAGACCAGGTACTGGTTGCTGTACTCAAGTCCTGTTGGAAAATGAAATCTGCATCTCCATAAAGTTGGTCAGCAGCAGGAAGCATGAAGTACTCTAAAACTTCCTGGTATACGGCAACACCAGCAGATGACATGGCACCACAAACCATCACTGACAGTGGAAACTTTACACTGGACCTCAAGCAACGTGGATTGTGTACCTCTCCTCTTCCTCCAGACTCTGGGACCCTGATTTCCTAAGGAAATGCAAAATTTACTTTCATCAGAGAACATAACTTTGGACCACTCAGCAGCAGTCCAGTCCTTTTTGTTTTCAGCCCAGGCGAGATGGTTCTGACTCTGTCTGTTGTTCAAGAGTCACAAGGAATGCGACAGCTGAAACCCATGTCTTGCATACGTCTGTGCGTAGTGGTTCTTGAAGCACTGATTCCAGCTGCAGTCCACTCTTTGTGAATCTCCCCCACATTTTTGAATGGGTTTTGTTTCACAATCCTCTCCAGGGTGCGGTTATCCCTATTGCTTGTACACTGTTTCTACATCTTTTCCTTCCCTTCGCCTCTCTATTAATGTTCTTGGACACAGAGCTCTGTGAACAGCCAGCCTCTTTTGCAATGACCTTTTGTGTCTTCCCTCCTTGTGCAAGGTGTCAATGGTCGTCTTTTGGACCACTGTCAAGTCAGCAGTCTTCCCCATGATTGTGTGGCCTACAGAATATGACTGAGAGACCATTCAAAGGCCTTTGCAGGTGTTTTGAGTTCATTAGCTGATTAGAGTGTGGCACCAGGTGTCTTCAATATTGAACCTTTTCACAATATTCTAATTTTCTGAGATCCTGAATTTGTCATTTTCCTTAGTTGTCAGTTATAATCATCAAAATTAAAAGAAATAAACATTTCAAATCTATTAGTCTATGTGTAATGAATGAATATATTATACAAGTTTCACTTTGTGAATGGAGTTAGTGAAATAAATCAACTTTTTGATGATATTCTAATTATATGACCAGCACCTGTATATTTGTATTTATTCATTTCAAAGATCAGTAGTTATTAGTCTAGTTAATTTATGTGTATCAGCACTGGAGAAAACAGTGATGTAATCATCCAGCTCAGCTAAAAATGCTCACTGGTCTTCCTTGATCAGCCATGGCACTTTACTTTGTGCATGTGAGTGGTCTCACAGTGCTTTGAAATAATTGCATGGGTATTGTGACCATTCACATTCTGCAAATTAGCAATTTTCAAAACCAATTTGCCAAATTTAGCCATTTTAACAGTTAGTTGGCGAGGACAGCCACTTCCTGGTCGTTTGGTCAAATCTGGTCATTTTCACTAAAATTCCCTAAATAACATTTAATAATATCGCTAATTTCATTTGCCACATAGTGATTTATTGAAATGTCAGACCTGCCAACATGTACACATTTTTCGTACTCGGCACGCATTTTGACTTAAGTACGCGTGTACGAATCGCTGCTCTCTTGGTACGCATTTTGTTGCATTTCTGCCGGTTTTAGTTTCTATGCAATCTGTGACGTTGATTCTGCCGCTGAGCCACAGCGTGTAAGTGGAGGGAAAAGCTTTCGGCCAATCAGAGCGCTGTATTTTAACCCTCCGCCTACCCGCCCCTCCTAGCCAAATGCTTCCGAATCGCGCATTCCCGTGTTCAATTGAATTTAGTGCCATCAAGCAAGCCAGGCTGTCCGCTGTTGGCATGCATGCCATGGCTGAACCGCCTAAAAAAAAAGTTCGGAAACCACAAAGATTTTTAGACTGCTATCGGAAGAGATGGCCTTCCCTCCAGATGTCCAGGCTACCTCCTCATGCGTTCTGCACCGTGTGCGAAACAGACATCGACATCAGTCACCAAGGGGCAACAGGTAGCGTAAACAGTCCCACACACAAATACTCGCCACCCCCAGAAACACAATGATATTAAAAATAAAAGGATGATAAAAGAAGATAAACGTTCATAGTGTAGATAGGCTAGCCAATAATACCCGCCATCCTTCCCATGAACTGGGGGCAGTTAAGTTAGTTAGACAAGGGGTGGAATGGCTAGAAATCTAGAAGGTTTTAGACAGGTGATTTAGTGCTGATTAACGTAAGATAAAGAAAAATTCTTCAAGGTTGGCAGGTCTGAAATGTAGGCTGGGAATAGAGAATGCAAGATTTGTATGATCTCTTGGCCAAAAATGACATCTACACAATTCGGTATACTCAATTGCATCATGAAAAATGATACAACTGAAATGTGGAACACGTACATTAGTTTTACACTCCAGGCTCAACTTAAATATTTAATGAAAAGTGTGAGTAATTTTCCTAGTTTGAAATTTTTTTTGGGCAGTTCTGTATGTTTGGCCAAAGCAATGGTGCAAGTGTAAAAATACTATCTTTAAATAGTATGTGAAACAAGGTGTCCAGTTTTGTTCTCAGAAATAAATGCGCTTTTTTAATCCAATTTTACTTAAGAGTTTGTACATATTTCTTTTGGTTCATTCGTCAAGCAGAAGGTCATTTCATTGTGGGATACATTTTTAATACTATTCTTAATGTTACAATCGCACATCTCTTGTCTGTTTGTCCAGATCCAGGAATGGCGTTGTGGATTCAGGCACAGCAGTTACAGGGGGATGCTCTGCATCAGATGCAATCTCTCTATGGGCAGCACTTCCCAATTGAGGTGCGGCACTACCTGGCGCAGTGGCTGGAGGCTCAGCCGTGGTGAGTGTCCCCTAGCAACTCAGACCTTCAGGTTAGATGCCATATTGAATTTAAAGGGTTAGTTCACGTCAGAATTAAGTGGATTAATGGTTTACTCACCCCCATGCCATCCAAGGTCGAAAAGAAATTAAGGCTTTTGAGGAAAGAATTCCAGTATTTTTGTCCATATAGTGGACTTTAGCTTCAAAGGGTTCTACGTAATCCCATCTGAGTAATAAAGGTCTTATCTAATGAAATGATCGGTCATTTTCTAAAAAAAAAAACCTTGAACTGCTCTGCGGTCCCCCACGCATTACATTGAAAGATCACGTGTGACGTAACAACAAAATCGTTTATTGTTATTGTTTTGCTTTTTTTTGTAAAGGGAGTTTGGCATAATCTTTGGACAATTGCTTTGTAGACACTGGATCTGTACTTTCTCCTACGTCACGCAGGAACTTTGTAGCGTGATTGCATCATGCATGGCAGATCGCAGAGCAGTTTTCTTAGAAAATGTCTGATGGTTTCTCGAGATAAGGCCCTTGTTCCTCGTTTTCCTTCAGAAGTGAACTAATCCTTCAATGAAGATGAAACAAGGCTGTGAGGGATAGACTTACAGTCTTTACAATGGCACGCACTGTATAAAGGTCCTAGATCACGTAATATTCACAACTTTTAAAACTTCTTTTATCTCAAGGGTTTTTTTTTTCCAAGAAAGGCATTTCATTAGCTGAGCAATCAGTATACTGAACATACAGTCCATTGAAGACACTGTCCTATCCCTCACAGCCTTGTTTTCATTCCTGTAAAAAAAGAATAATAATACGGCGCTTCCCTGACAGGTCTATAAAGCCTGTGTACTATTGTAGCAGGGCATGAAATGAGTTGAAACACATTTATGTCGTGTGCAGGGATGCCATCGACCTGGAGAACCAGCAGGACGAGTTTAAAGCCAAGCGTCTGTTGGAAGGTCTGATTCAGGAGTTGCAGAGGAAGGCAGAGCATCAGATGGGGGAAGATGGTTTTTTGCTGAAGATCAAACTAGGCCATTATGCCACACAGCTGAAGGTACGAGAGCCACTTTCAGATATATGAGGCAAACCCAGCAAGGATTAAATATTAAGTTTTTTTTGGTTGCTTTCCTTGTGAAAAAGTATAGATCCACTGGGGTGACCCTGAATAGTCTAGGATTCGATGCTTTGATAGAAGGAGCCTGATTCGACTACCAGTCCCACACAGTTGAATCTTCACAGAGGTGTTATGAGACGAGGATCATGCTATATGGGGGTGCTCAATGTCTGACTTCACACAGAACTACCGGTTTTCTCCAATAAGTTAATATACAGCCTATAATGATAATGCTTTAAGTAAAAATGTGAACAGAAAGAAGCTTTTAATAGATATTTTTAATGTGCGAGAATAAATCAAACCTGACAGAGATGCATCTTGGTGTAGGGGTTTAAATCTCTGGGATAAGAAAATCAAAAGTCTGGAATCGGATGCACCTTGAAATGGTGAAAAATAATCCAAAAAAAGTAAGACGCAAGTTGTGCATGTCCTATCACTCAACAGCACTTCTGCCGGTCAACATTAACAAGGCGGTTTTCTTCGCACACAATTTGAAAAGACTCAAACTGACACAGGCAGATCGAGTAAAAGACTGAATTTTTTATGCCGATACAAGTACAAGTGATTTCCAAACATTTCAGCCGGTTCTAATTTGATTTAGCTAAAAAGACTGCCACTCCAGTTAAGCATTTATTGTTGTCTCTGCAGTTAAAAAAGACTAAGGGACCATTCACATATCATGCCTAAAAAAGTGTGGAAAGCACGGCCGCATCGCTTCCTCCCTCTTTTGCAAGCTTTCGGGCGCTTACGCTTCTGTAGTGTCTGTCATTTCTATGCAACCATGAACAGCTTACTCCACAACTACGCGGTAGTTTCAATGGATTTCCATCACCGAAAAGCCCTTGCAGTAGCTCTAGTATAAGATTTATTTCTGGAGAAGCAGAAAAACTCCCGCAGTGTTTGAGTGCACCACGGAGAATTTCACAAACTTATCCAAGAGCTCCGTCTGGACGATGAGAGATTCAAAGCCTATTTCAGAGTTGACAAGGACCAGTTTGATAATCTTTTAAGAAAAATTGGCCCAAACATCACCAAAGAGAGCTTCTGCAGTGAAACCATCTCTCCTGCACAACGGCTCTGCGTTCGTCTGAGGTAATTAGGCGACCGTTAGGGTGAGGGACAGGGTCGATTGGATGGTTCTTGTCACATGACCTGTGGTACACTACTGGGATTCTGAAAAGTTGAGATGTTTTCATCTCGCTGCGACATAGGAGCGCCTGGAAAAAACAAGCGTGCCGCACCGCACCACATGCGCATCGCGACCACATTGCTTCCATTTTGCCGCGCCTACATAGGAAATAATGAATATAATGAATACTTTTGCGCGCGCATGTGAACAAGCGTGCTAAGTTGACAATTCTGTCTATGCTTTCGTTATTTCTTTATTTTTTAAAATTTTATTTATTGATCACTCTGGGTTAACTAATTTAACTATTTGTGGCTTGTGTTTTGAAAATACACTGGGTACTAGGGGTGTGACGAGACCCCTATCCGACGAGACGAGACACGAGATTGGGTTCACGAGACGAGATTTTTATAGTATTTTTAAGAAATCCTCAATAATGAAACGAATGAAGGGAAAATAGTCTTTTATTCAACTGAAAATCATAAAATGCAAAAATGTTGGTGCAATTTGAAATCAACTTGTAATGCAGTAAACAATTGCAATTGCAGTAAAACAACATGCAAACACTGCTAAATGTTTTGCCACAAAATCAACCAATTGTTTTCTGCCCTGTATAATTTCACATGAGAAATCTCTCTGAACTTCTTTCTACAGATTGAACATAAATTAAACAGTATAAATAAAATAAACATATAAATAAAAAATTCAAATTACACTTTAAGTGTCACTTTAACTGCAGTACAAAGTTGACCATTTCCCAGTCACTATTGATTGTGTGGCTGTAACTGTTATAAAGCTCTGCGTACACCGAGAAGTCCAACCGTCAGCAGTGATAGCGATGCTTTCTGCCTCTTTAGGGGCCGTCCACATGTCGCGCCTAAAAAAAGCGTGTAAAGCGCGGCCGCGTCGCTTCCTCCTTCTTTTGCAAGCGTTCGGGAGCTCGTTGAACTGTGCTCTCCACGACCACGAGGAAGTTTCATCAAGGGATAAATTGATTTTTAGCCCTTGCTTTAGCTTTACTACTAGATATATTTATGGAGATGAGATATGATCAGCTGTTCGGCTGAGATTTCAATGTTTTGTTACGGAAAGGTCGAAGATGATCGGTTGGATCTTGTCACATGACCTGCGGTTTTCATGTTTTCATCTCGCCGCGGCACATGTGCGCCAGGAAAAAACGAGCGCGCCGCACCGCATGCGCGTCACGACCGCGCCGCTTCCATTTTGCGCGAATGACACACACCTAGTGGGTACGGAAAGTATTCAGAACCCCTTAAATTTTTCACTCTTTGTTATATTGCTAAAATCATTTAAGTTCATTTTTTTCCTCATTAATGTGCACCCCATGTTGACAGAAAAACACAGAGTTCTTGACATTTTTGCAGATTTATTAAAAAAGAAAAACTGAAATATCACATGGTCCCAAGTATTCAGACCCTTTGCTGTGACACTCATATACTTAACATTTCTTCTGATCATCCTTGAGATGGTTCTACACCTTCATTTGAGTCCAGCTGTGTTTGATTATACTAATTGGACTTGATTAGGTCTATATAAGACCTTACAGCTCACAGTGCATGTCAGAGCAAATGAGAATCATGAGGTCAAAGGAACTGCCTGAAGAGCTCAGAGACAGAATTGTGGCGAGGCACAGATCTGGCCAAGGTTGCCAAAAAAATTCTGCTGCACTTAAGGTTCCTTAGAGCACAGTGACCTCCATAATCCTTAAATGGAAGATGTTTGGAACGACCAGAACCCTTCCTAGAGCTGGCCATCCGGCCAAACTCAGCTATCAGGGGAGAAGATTCTTGGTGAGAAAGGTACAGAAGAACCCAGAGATCAGAGATGCAGTCGGGAGATGGGAGAAAGTTGTAGAAAGTCAACCATCACTCCAGCCCTCCACCAGTCAGGGCTTTATGGCAGAGTGGCCCGATGGAAGCCTCTCCTCAGTTTAAAACACTTTTAAAATAAAATAATGCTGAAAAGATGCAACTTTTGATTTTAATATTGTATTAGTCATTACACAGAATAAAGTCTAAACGTTTGACATCAATCGAGGTCTATCGGAGTTTTTATTTTTTACAAACGATTTTTCCTCTGATGAATTGAGTTCATACCATTAATAATGGTTTGATGGTCCTTTGTTTTGTAGAGCTCATATGACCCTTGCCCTTTGGAGCTCGTGCGTTGTGTCAAACACATTCTGTACACTGAGCAAAGACTCGTACAGGAAGCATCCAATGTAAGTCACACGCAGTTTCTTTGGTTGTTCATCTAATGATTGGGTTGTGACAAGTGAATGATATTTTGTATGTTTGTGGTGATCAGGCCAGCAGTCCAGGGTCGGGTCCGGTGGATGGGACCCCTCAAAGATACCAGCAGATCAACCAGACATTTGAGGAGCTGCGTGTCATGATGCAGGACACCGAGAACGACCTCCGGAAGCTGCAGCACAGTCAAGAATACTTCATCATTCAGTACCAGGAGAGCTTGAGGATACAGGGTATGAACAGATATGTCATTTCACGCCACACATATCATTTATATAATAAATATAGTTCGTTTTTCTGTACTGCTCCGCAACACTGCTGAATGTTTGATTCTGATTGTTTGGCAAGCAAATTATAGCGCATTTACACGAAACAGCAGACAGCCACTCCTTCTTTTTTAATCACATTACCATGCAGTATGCAGTTGGTGTACACTTTACTCACATAGTCTATATGGTTCACTTAGTCAGCGACTTTCTACACAATATAATTTCTCTTAATTGAACTCAAGCCGAGTGAGTCATTCTGAACAAAATGGCAAAAACATGTCAAATTCTCCACAGGGCTTTCTGGGAATGCTTTTGAGTGCTCAATGACTCCTTGAACAGTAACTTGTATTTTTAACGCTTTCATTGAAATTGTTCTTTGTGTCTCTCTGAGTAGCTCAGTTAAGTAGTTTGGCCAGCCTTCCTCCAGCTGAGCGTGTTCAGAGAGAATCGGGTCTGCAAAGCAGGAAGTCCACGCTAGAGGCCTGGCTCACACGAGAGGCCAACACCTTACAGAAATACAGACAGGTACGCTGAATCCTCATGACATGCATGTCTGTTTTTTGTTTTATGTTTTTTACTTACTACACTTTAAAATCAATATTTTCTCCACAATTTGCATTATAAAAAGTGCTACATAAGTAAAGGTGACTTGACCAATAACAAACATTTTGTGGAAATCGGAAGAAATACTTTATATCATGTTTTCCAGCAGTTGAATAATATAATGTGTGCTTGTGTGTAGGAATTGGCAGAGAAGCATCAGAGAACTCTAGCTCTGTTGAGGAAACAGCAAACCGTGATCGTGGATGATGAACTGATCCAGTGGAAGAGACGACAGCAGCTGGCAGGAAACGGAGGACCATCAGAGGGAGGACTGGACATACTGCAAGCCTGGTACTGATGTAAAATATACACACATTCACACATATTTACTGGGCTGTCTGAGGCTTGTTTTTCCTTTTATAAGCTTATTAATATGACTTACCCTTACACTCACCATAAACAAAAGCAGCTTATTTGTTGACACATTGATAGTTAACAAAGTGTAAATCAATATGAATTGCCATGGAGTCTGAAAAAAAAATGCATCTGAATACAGTTGCATGTTATTTTTACATAAAGAGTGTAAAACACTGAATAAATAAAACATAACATTTAACATTATAACTCTAGAAACATGTATTTTAGTTCCCCTCACATTTCATCATCATATTTAATGGTTTACAGGACAAGAATGTAATATTTATATAAAATGATGGTGACATTTATTATAAACTAATTGAAAGTGAAACTGAATTACCGGCATGTGGGAAAAATGCTATACAAATCAGAGCATGTGAGCGGAGTGGAGCACGAGTGGAGCGGATCGTTGTAATCACAACAAAGTTCTTGTCCGTACTTTGTTTTGGGGTAAAAAGAACTTTGAAAAACCTTTGCAGCACCATAGAGTTAATAAACATCCCAACAAGTCCATGCTGCTGTGAGCGCCGTTTAGATTATTAATAATGCGATGCACGCTTTCCTCACAATAACAAAAACGCACAACAAATATAAAAAAAGCGTCTGATCTAATCATAGCGATGTGGATATGTTTGCACCAGCTCTGCGATTCAGGGTGCGTTCACACTTGTAGTTCGGTTGGTTTGGTTCGTTTGGTCCAGACCAAAAAACAAAACAAAACAGATAGTCCTGGTCTGCTTAGCGTTCACATTGCCATTTTTAACAGCGAACTTTAAGTTAACGAACCAAAGGCATAGGGATACGGTCACGACCTGATTGGTCGCTTTTATGACATATATTTCGTGACGGAGCTTCATTCCAGAACATTCAAAACAATACTGTGTGCTGGATTAAACACCATCATTTTATACATATGCTTTATTTTTTACCAGCTAAGAACTCATGAAGAGCTCATAAAATGTTACTCACAAATCGAACAACCTCTGCGTCTGTTTTCAGGCCTTTCTGCAAAGCTCTCGTCAGCGCTGGAAAGTTTTTCTAAAATTAACGCGGTCCTGAAGATCTTTCCTGATCATAACCCTTCTTTTTCCAGTGATGGGCTTTTTTCTTTTGTATTGTGTCTCATCTCTCTTTCTGCAGTATTTCTTCAAATTTCCCTCTCTCCTCCACCATCATATGTCTCCTAGTGCTGATTAGCTACATGTTTGTTGTTGTGCCTGGTTGTGTTGGTCCGATCAACTTTCAAACAGCGTTTTTCAAATATCGCTTACCCCGTCACCTTTAACAGTTATCATCAGCCTATTCGAACGGCCACTGATAACAAAGCAGGGTGGATTCACCTGAGAATCAGTTGTCTGTATGAGATGTGCACATGCTACAGTGCTTTGAACAGGTTCCTCTTGTTCAGTATTTAATGTTCTTGTTTTGTGAATGTAGGTGTGAGAAGTTGGCCGATATGATCTGGCAAAACAGACAGCAGATTCGTCGAGTTGAACACCTCACACAGCAGCTGCCCATACCTGGACCCACAGAAGAACTTCTCACTGAACTCAACGCTACCGTCACAGATGTCATATCAGCACTCGTCACCAGGTGCGTACACAGCCGCTGCCGTCATTGGACACTATTGTCTCTCTCAGAGAAGCAAGGTTTTGAGCAGTGTCTTTTCTTATGGTCTCCCTGCAGCACATTTATTATTGAGAAACAGCCTCCTCAAGTGCTGAAGACTCAGACAAAATTTTCGGCAACGGTTCGCCTGCTGGTCGGTGGAAAACTCAACGTACACATGAATCCTCCTCAAGTTAAGGCCACCATCATCAGCGAACAGCAGGCCAAGGCATTGCTCAAGAACGAGAACACCCGCAAGTAAGATTACAGAGTGCAAACTGCATTCAGACACACTGAACCGATCGATTAAGATATCTAGAATAGATAATAAGAAATACTCCTTCAGAACCAACCATTTTTTATAAAATTTTTTAACTATAGAAATAAAAAACAAGCAATTGACACAATGGTCTCATCTGGCTTCGACTGAAACTTAACATGGAAGAGATTTAGCACTTGTTGCTTTTTCTTATTTGGGGTAGGGGGCCACATATTACATTAGGCTTGCCTAGAATAACAGTTAAATTGAATTATTTATCATCCAAAATAGAATTCTTTGGGAATTCTTTGATTAACATATAACAGCCATGAAGGCAAGGATAGGCTACCACGTCTATCACACAACATGGACCACAATAGAGTGGACATATCATAAAAATAAAACATGAAAAGCAGCCTACTTCATTTGCTCCTTCAAAAGGAAATTTTTAACTGCTATTGCTTTAGTGCTGCAACGACACGTCGACGTCATCGATTACATCGACTGCGAGCGTCGACGCGTCACGCTGTTTACATTCATCTGGCGTAATGGCGGCTTCTGCTCCTGGGAACGGAGAAAGTTCCATTCTGTCACAAAAACCCAGACCACGATGATCAAAAGTGTGGGAATACTTTAAACAGAGTCAAGTCAAGTCAAGTCATCTTTATTTATATAGCGCTTTTTACAATGCAAATTGTGGCAAAGCAGCTTCACATTAATAAGAAAATGGTGTCATTGTGCAGCTTATTCTATATATTATTGATTCATTCCGTTGCAAATATCAATAGTTATTAGTCTAGTTAATTTATGTATTTCAGCACTGCAGAAAACAGTGACGTAATCGTCCGGCTCAGCTCAGTTCACATACAACGACACCAATGCCAAAAACACTGCTGAATATCAAGCAAGTGTCCCCAACTTAAGCAAGTCAAAGGATCCAAAACTCCAACAAATGGAGAAAAAAACCTCGGGAGAAACCAGGCTTAGTCGGGGGGCCAGTTCTCCTCTGGCCAACAGTGAACACTTGTCCGATACTCAGGCAGAGTTACGGGTCATTAAACCCATTTGGAATCGCAACAGTCAAAATATTTAATCTAGTTCATCTAGTTTAAGATCTTATGATCACGCCGGTATGGGACGGTTTGTTGGGATATGTGCCACTGGCTGATGAGTCGGTAAGGTCTTAACAAAGGATGAGCTCGTTCACACCGTCTCCGCCGACACCACAGGGCCACATTGCTGCCGCACACAGGCACAGGTTCCCCGTCCGACCCGGACACGGCCCAGATCCAGCCAATCACGTTAATTGGTGAACCTCGGGATAAGCAGAGAGACAAAAAATTAGCGTAGACGCCATTCTTCTTCTGATGTACCGAGTACATCTGGTGTTATGGGAAGTGATCCCGGTTCCGGCTGACCTGATCTATGCAGCCTAACAATCCTTTAACGGATATGAAGACAAAAGTTTATAGTGCGTCATGTGTATGCCAGGTTAAATAGATGCGTTTTTAGTCTAGATTTAAACTGACAGAGTGTGTCTGCTTCCCGAACAATGCTAGGAAGATTGTTCCAGAGTTTAGGTGCCAAATAGGAAAAGGATCTACCGCCTGCGGTTGATTTTGATATTCTAGGTATTAACAACTGGCCAGAATTCTGAGATCGTAATAGACGCGAAGGACTATAATGCATTAAGAGCTCACTCAGGTACTGGGGAGCTAAGCCATTTAGTGCTTTGTAAGTAATTAGCAAGATTTTAAAATCTATACGATGTTTAATAGGGAGCCAGTGCAGTTTTGACAGAACCGGGCTAATATGTTCATACTTCCTGGTTCTAGTAAGGACTCTAGCAGCTGCGTTTTGGACCAGCTGTAATTTGTTTATCACGCGAGCAGGGCAACCACCCAATAGAGCGTTACAGTAATCTAGTCTCGAGGTCATAAACGCATGAACTAGCTGTTCCGCATTTGTCATTGAGAGCATATGTCGCAATTTAGATATATTTTTAAGATGGAAGAATGCGGTTTTACATATGCTAGAAATGTGGCTTTCAAATGAAAGAAGAGAGGCCAAATAAAACACTCCTTTGTTCCCTTTGCAGAACCGAAATGGTGTACCACCTATGGGATTGGATCTCTGCCAATTTTTTGCGCACGCAAGATCATATTTTGAGCGTGCAAAAGGGCATTTTGCGCGTGAACTGAGTGTAGGAGAAAATCTTCGTCTCGCAAATAAGAAAATATTTTAAAGCGAACGAAAATCAGTTTTGCATTTCAAAGAAGTTTATTTGGATGTGCGCGGACGTTCTCTTTCGCACGTGCGAGGTTTGAGTTGCTCGCGCTCCTGATACCCGCCCTGCGCGCTCGCTAAGTGCCGACCGCTCGCCAGCGTTACAATGTGACAAAATTCCAGCCAATCAGAGATGAGGCTGCTAAATTCTGAACAGACAGAGCAAGAGGAAAAACACACGGTTCAGGAGACGTTTGTTCAATGGCTTGAACACGTCTTTGACACTCTTCATTTTAAAGTTCAAATGTCTCCCACTGGACGAGCACACATAATGACTTATTTTTAATCAAAATCAAATCGTATTATTACGTAATGGCGTGTCCCAGTGTTTCTACACCTCAATCAACTGCTAAATTAGTTCTAACTTCTTACGTTAAAAAAGATCACTAGATTAATAAAAAAAAGTAATAAAAATAATCATTAGAGTAGTCGACTAATCGAAAAAATAATCGTTAGATTAGTCAACAGAAAAAATAATCGTTAGTTGCAGCTCTATATTGCATATTTGTAAAACATTGATAAAATGTCAAATTATCAGACCGATGCTATTGGATGAACATACAAAGCATTGGATTAAGTCCCTTTGTCTTTAAGTTATTAAAACAGATTGTAGATATCCTGAATATCAACATCAGAGTGAATTTCCATGCATGTACTTGCTAGAAGCAAATTGGACAATTTGTTTTTTGAATTGTACAACATTCTTAATACACCTTCCATTTCTTTGAAAGAGGGTGACTTGAAATCAGTCCTGTAACCCTGAGTTTGTTCAACTAGCTTTGTGTTATAGGCCTCTGGTTAAGATGGAGATAAACAAGTACATTTGAGTTCAGATTGATTTACTTTTGTTTTTTAATTATTATGAACATTGTAAAACTGCCTGCTAAAGTATTCTGCGAAGATCCGTCTGTGATTTTGCATCTCTGCACCACCTTAAATATTAAACTATTTGACTAGACGATTGTTGGATAACCAGTCAAATAGTTCACCATCCTGGCACGTCCCTTCACATCACACAACTGCAACTCGTATCATATACAGTATGAGCATCTGAATCACAAATGTCTACCTTGTTATACAGTTTTATGGACAGCACCACCAAGGTCTGTAGAGAAACACTGTTTTGTTCCTGCATATGTTAAATGACGATAAAAAGTGACGAGACTTTTTTGTCCTTTCTTTGTACTGAAGTGACAGCAGTGGAGAAATTCTGAACAACAACTGTGTGATGGAGTACCACCAAACCACTGGCACCCTGAGCGCACACTTCAGGACCATGGTAATCTGTGCTTATATGCTTTACGTTACACATTGAGTGTGTTTGAATGCGCTACAAAATCCTGTTAAGCCTAAAAAGCCTTCTGTATCATATTTGATACGCAAATTTCTAAGGCATCTAAATTAGTTTTAGTTGAAAAATATTAAGTTACAATTTTTAATGCATTACAAAGGTTAATTTGATTATCCATATGATTATCCATACATCAATTCTTACAAAAATCATGATGCAACAGGCTTTTGAAGAACGTTCATCTCTCAATCATCATTGGATTGCATTGCATTATAAATTTTGCACCCCCACTATATAAAATCATATGATTTAATCATAAAACTATGCATTGAACTAATATATATACTGTTCTGTTTTAAAAAGTGGATTGTCTTTCATCACTGATTTATTTTTTGACATTCTGTTATTTGATTCTGTTTTGGGATTTTATGAATCAGACTTATTGTTTGTAATAACATTTCAAAGATTCATTTTTTTAATGCTCTTGTTTACAGTCTCTGAAACGTATTAAGCGGTCAGATCGCCGTGGGGCAGAGTCAGTGACTGAAGAGAAGTTTACGGTTCTGTTCGAGTCTCAGTTCAGCGTGGGAGGAAATGAACTTGTGTTTCACGTGAAGGTGAACCAAAACAGAAATCATGTCATATTCATTCCTGTTTGTTGTCTTATTATGCAACATTGTATCGTTAATAAATTTGTGCCTTTTTTGTTTTTCTCTCTTGCGCAGACATTATCCCTGCCTGTTGTGGTCATCGTTCATGGGAGTCAAGACAATAACGCTACAGCGACAGTATTGTGGGATAATGCTTTCTCTGAGCCGGTTAGAGGACATATAATTTCTTACATCTCTTATAAATCATCAATGGTATCTTTTAGTGAGGCACTAAAACCTCAGAAAATAGTTTATTTAATACTCTAATTAATCACATTTATTTGAATTATCAGCAAACATTTAACATTGCACATACGCCAGTTTTTATATCAAGTTTTTAAAGAAATAATTATGTTCTATGTATTAAACATACATTAAATAAAGAAGACAACAGGTTAAGTAAAAATGCAATGAAAATGTAATATAGTTCATATATTTAGCAAAATGCTCCTCTCTAGTTATCTAACAAGCTTTGGAACTTTATTGTTTCAATGGTGACACTTTATAGTAAGGTTCATTGGTTAACAGTTTACGACATTAGTTAACATGAACTAATAATGAACTGCAATTATACAGCATTTATTAATCTTTGTTAATGTTCATTTCATCATTTACTAATACATTATTAAAATCTTGTTAACATTAGTTAATGCACTGTGAACTAACATGAACAATCAATGAACAAATGTATTTTCATTAACTAACGTTAACGTAGATTAGTAAATACAAATACAAATGATCAAAGCACAAAGCTTATTGTGATTATTAGATGGGAGGCACTACAAATAATGTATAGTGAAGTTTTGTTCACGCATCAACTGAAAACAGCATAGACTAAAAGATCTCGGTTTATAAAAATTAAGGTACAACCCAGTCAACCTAGCCCTAGCATCCACACTGTTGATATTTGGGGAAATATTTAATCCTGCTTCTTGTCAGGGAAATGCACGGTGGCCGAGAGAGCTCAGCGCGCTGCAAATAAGAAAACACAAATTACAAAAAGCACACGAAAATAAAAAAAACTTGATCATCAGTTTGGAAACACATGTGCTGCAAATCCTCACAACATATGCAAACACAAACACATATGCATATGCAAAAACGCGCTGCAAATAGCACAAAACACAACGGAAATGTTTCAACGGGGACCCCAAAAAGTGACGGCCCCTACTTGACGACAGCATTAACTCCTTGTAATGTGTTTCACTAACAGAAAAGTGTTTTAATATGTGGCATTGTTGTTAAGTCATTAAACTCTGAGAGATGATCATTTAGAGGATGATTTAAAAATATTCATTAATCATCTGTAGCGTACTAATGTGACGTCATCATAACGGCCGCCGGAGGCGCTCGACGACCACGACATCTGTGAGCGTGAGTTTCTAGCAAACTGATGAAAAACACTTTGTGCACTCAGATGCCGTTCACTATATAGGGATTAGTGAATAAGTGAAGGGTGAGTTGAACTGGTTTTGGACACAGCTAATAAGCATGGCCTTGTAGGGTCCGTCACTTTTTGGGGTCCCCCCTGAAACAATTCCGTTGTGGTTTGTGCTATTTGCGCGTTTTTGTATTGCACGGCACATTTTTGTGTTTGCATGTGTTGTGAGGATTTGCAGCTTTTTTTAATTTGCGTGTGTTTTCTTACTTGCAGTGCTTTGAGCTCTCTCGGCCACCATTGAAATGTCTTTAAATGCTTTTACATAACCAAAATGCAATGAAGTGAAATATCCTGAAAACGCCACATGCTACCGTGTTCACAACAGAACACACCTGTGCTTATTAGGTTCTTCATTATGTCTCCTTAGGGTCGAGTGCCGTTTCTAGTGCCTGATAAGGTGCTGTGGCCGCAGTTGTGCGAGGCTCTGAATATGAAATATAAATCAGAGGTTCAGAGCGAGAGAGGCCTGTCAGAAGACAATCTGGTGTTCCTCGCTCAGAAAGCCTTCAGCAGCTCCAGCAATAACCCTGAGGACTACTGCAACATGACTATCACCTGGTCTCAGTTCAACAGGGTAACCATCAATAATACACAAACCAGTGTCTGTACAACTGCTCTCTTATCACCTGAACATGTTCTTCGAGTTGATTCTTTTCAGTGGTTGGCAAATCAGATTCTGACTGTCTCAGTGAAATCGTCTGATGCAGCCTTTTGGCCATGTGGGAATTTTAAATGATTAGAGAATAATAATGTTGCAACACGCATATTAGGCAGAGTTTATTTTTAATAAATAGCATTTTAGAGGCATTTGATTTTGTGAGACTATGCGGGTGGACCTCTGTCCCTCTAGTAGGGTATTGGGGGTATGCCACCCCCACCCCGTATTAAAGTTAAATGCATCGAACCCTGACTTTTTAGGAAGCCAAACAATTACAATATAATAATATTATTATTATTATTATCATTATCCCTAAGACAGTAATGTGTTACTATTAGAATACAAGTCCATGTATTAAAATTTGACACCCCCATTATGAAATTGTGAAATAGATTAAACTGTGGCAGGCCAATATAAGTGAGGACTTCCCAACCGTTCCCATTATCTATTGTCTCCCTTGAGAGTCATTACTTTAGATTTTTTTTCCTCAGAACATGAAATGAACGCAGTATCCAGTCTTGGGTGTTCTTGTGTTGACAGGAGAGCTTGCCGGGCAGGAACTTCACATTCTGGCAGTGGTTTGATGGAGTCATTGAGCTGATGAAAAAACACCTGAAGTCTCACTGGAATGATGGGTAAAGAAAGACTGATTCCACACACTTCAGTCAGTTATAAGATTACATTTTGTAAAATGTTTTGTTCATCTGCAGAGCAATTCTGGGTTTTCTGAACAAGCAGCAAGCTCAGGACATGTTGATGTCCAAACCAAACGGCACGTTCCTCCTGCGCTTCAGCGACTCTGAAATCGGAGGCATCACTATTGCATGGGTCGCAGAAAACCCGAACAAAGCAGGTAAGAAGCACAGTGAATGATTAGTAAAGACAATATTAATCAGATCGTGAACAGAGATGCATGACTTTACCCAGAATTCGTCATACTGAGCATGTGTGTCTCGCTGTACAGGAGAACGGATGGTGTGGAACCTGATGCCCTTTACTACTAAAGATTTCTCCATCCGCTCTCTGGCCGATCGGATCAGTGATTTGAACCATTTGCTCTTCCTCTATCCTAACCAACCCAAAGAGGAGGTCTTCTCCCGTTACTGCACACCTCCAAACTGTATGCACACCTTCTTTTTGAAATGTATCAGAAATGTCATGATTTATTATTAGCATAGTAACAATTACTTAACACCACTTCCTGGATGCAAATTTATCACTTTTTTCTACCCAAAATGGGTAATTTGGTTTATCATTGTAGATCCCATGTTTGTAGCATTCCCTTCAAAAAAAATAACAATCCACTGTGTCTTCAGCAAAGTGTTATGTTCACTCTTACATCTAACAACAAATACCTCAATCACTACAGCTGCTCCAGCGTAGAGAAATAATAGGGCAGAGTCCGTCAGCAGTCATGTGACATCACTTTACCCAGAATCTGCAAACAGTTTGTTCTGAGACACTGCTTATGATTAATGGGAATTAAAAAAAAAGAGTGGGTGGATTTTTATTTTGCATAATAGATATAATATTAGAACTTGCATCTGCACAAATGGATGCAAATGTACTAGTGAACTTGACAGAATGTGTAGCTGCCATTGTGGATGTGCGTATCAATGCACAAAAATCTCGGGCCGCTAAATCACAAAGAATTTAGTACGTTCTTTTATAATAATCGTGTAGTGAATAAATATGTTTTAACTGCCCTAATCAGGAGTACTTAATCAGGGAGATATACACCATGTGCAGTGTTGGGAGAGGGAGACTTGGACCAGAATAAATGCTCTGACTACATGAAAAATGCTCACTTTGGGTCTTGTGAATGAACCGTTAAAGAGTTAACAGTAACAAACGTGGTCTTGTTTTTCCAGCAAAAGCTGTGGGGGATGGATATGTCAAACCAGAGATTAAGCAGGTGGTGAAGGTTGAGTGAGTATTTTTCTCTTCTCTCAAATTATTATTTTATTATTAGTTCATAAGCCAATATATACAACTGGATCTGTTAGGAAATCCTGTGTCTGGTGCCTTTGTAATGACGACCTTTTCAGGGTATGTGTATTCCTAACCAAAGCTTCATTTTCACCTGAGAAGCTGTGCTCTAATGCTGGCATTAAGGTGCATTGAGAGTGCACCACCACCAAAAAAACCCTCTGTATACAGTGGAATCTGTTAAAACAGATGACCCAGCAATCGTGAACATATTAATCAAATTTTCATCCTTTAAGGGTGAAATTTAAACATTATGTGGTGGAAATTGGGAAGCAGATAATCCTGTCTAAAACTAAACTAAAGTTTGTTTGTTTGTTTGTTTTAACAATACCAAATTTAAAGTTTCTTCAGTGCATAAATACAAAGAGGTTAAAAGCGTCAGTCCAAGGCAAAATCCAAACAAAATGGAAGACGGATAATCCAAGTCCAGGGAAAAGCAGGGTCAAACACAGAGGCAGAGTCATCCAGAAAACTGCTCAATAATGTTTGCATGGGCAGAACAAGATAGCATGCTCTATGCTTAATTAGTCCATATGTGTTTAGAATTAGGTTAAGGAGTCCTATTAAGGAGAGTGGCGTTAAGGGGAAGTGACCTATTCTGAGGGTGCGACATTAAGTAAAAAAAAAAATAATACATTTATAATATAGTGCATGTTTAGGTACTTCCATACTGACAACCAGCTTTTCTTATGGGCTTCATTGAACACCTAAATAGTCATATACTGTACACCCCAAAATATGTAAAAATGCCACCTTGGCATGTATTTGTAAAAACACAGTTGGTTGTGTCATAAATGAGCAAAAACAGTTAAGATGAAATCAAATGTATATCAATATATTGGATTTGTGCATTAGGTCTGACAGCAGCCTAATATAGAATCAACGTAAGTTTAATTCACACAGTCAAGACTATACAGTGTTTTTTTTTTATTATTTTCGATTATTGTATATATTGTGTTTATGTATGTATGTATAATAATATTTATTTATTATTTACTCACAGTGGATGCTAGTATCTACATTGAAGGTTGGGAAATGGTTGCCAAAATAATATCAATATATTACAATGATTTAACTAAATAATGGGAAATTAGGTGCATACAAAATAGTGGAAGTTGAACACTTATTTCACACAATATTATAATGTGCATTTGAATGCAATCTACCAAAATCATTACAAATTCTCAGTATATTGCAGAAATGACTTGAGCAAGACATCAAATGTTAAAATAGACCTCCTTTCCTTATCAGGTTTTCGTCACCCAATCCTGAACCGTCTTCTGGGAATTCATTCATGGAGCATGCAGCATCGCCCACCGTCGGTCAACACCATAACTTCACAATCTATCCATCAATGTAAGTTCTAAGGAACATTTTAAAAATGTTTTTTCCACATGCTATCAGTATCAGTCTCTGCAATAACATGATCGTAAAGAAATAAAAATATTTGAACAAATAAATCAGTTAATAAAATTCATTTTATTAGACTGTTCAATAAAATTCAGTGGAAACATTATTGACTTGACTGTAAAAAGTCGACCTGTATCATGTCTATAGCCAACATTAACAATTAACAACCATTTCTACTGTCATTCTAAAGAGAGAGCAGAAAGCGAGTGCATCTATTTGTCCCACAGCAGCAACAAATCTTGCATTCTAGTTATTTATCAAGCATCTAGGCCAGTGGTCTCAAACTCAGCTCCTGGAGGGCCACAGCCCCGCAGAGTTTAGCTCCAACCAGATCCAACTCACTTGTTTGGAGGTTTCTACTGATCCTGAAAGCCTTGATTAGTTAGATCAGGTGTGTTTAATTATGGTTGGATCTAAACTCTGCAGGGCTGTGACCCTCCAAGAATTGAGCTTGAGACCACTGATCCAGGCTATACATTATGGATTAATAAACTGGCGTTTACAACGATTATAATGCATATTTACAAGAAAAGATATTTGTTAATGACGCTCACCATCTATAGCACTTATTTTGATCTTTAACATTAGATCTTTCCCTTCCTTGGAACAAAACAAATTCTTAATGTTGATTCAGTATTGCTCTTAATGTAATGACAAACTTGCTTAGATAAGGTTAATTTAAACATTAATTAATGCATTAAAGGGTTAGTTCCCCCAAAGAAGAAAATTCTGTCATTTATTACTCACCCTCATGTCGTTCTACACCCGTAAGACATTCGTTCATCTTCGGAACACGAATTAAGATATTTGTGATGAGATCAGAAGGCTCAGCTATGAGAATACTTTTTGTGCGGCAAAAAAACATAAAAACGACCTTTCAACAATATCTGATATGATGGCCAATTTCAAAACACTGCTTTGAAGCTTTACAAATAATTTGTTTCGAATCAGGGGTTCGCGTGTCAGACTGCCAAAGTCATGTGAACTATTGAAATTGCGAATCACTTATGACGTAACAAAGCCTTGTTTACTGAAATCACGTGACTTTGGTGCTCCAAAGTCGAAAAAAACTTCAAAGCAGTGTTTTGAAGTCGGCCATCACTAGATATTGTTGAAAAGTCATTATTTTGTCGCACAAAAAGTATTCTCGTCGCTTTATAATATTATGTTTGACCCACTGTACTCACATGAACTGATTTAAATATGTTTTAGTGTCTCTCTGGACATCTGAAAGTGTAAATTACCTTTCTGGCAATAGAGGCCACACTGAGCCATCGGATTTTATCAAAAATGTCTTAATTTGTGTTCCGAAGATGAACGAAGGTCTTACGGGTGTAGAACGACACGAGGGTGAGTAATAAATGACAGACCTTTCATTTTTGGGTGAACTAACCCTTTAACTAACATGAACTAATCATTTGTTACTGTACTCTATTACTGTGCTACTATATTTGTTCATCTTTGTTAAAAGATATTAGTTCAAAAAATACAGCAGTTCATTGTTTGTTCATGTTACTTCACAGTACATGTTAACAAATATAACTCGATTTTAATGATGTATTAGTAAATGTTGAAATATATATTAACCATAGAACTTTTATTAACAAAACGAATTTGACTGATATGGTATACCTGCGTTTTAACACAAATAAATTAAAATGCTTTTTTTGTGGTTCATTGTTATTAATGAAAACATAACGAACAATAAAATAGTATGAATGACAAATTCTCTTGTATTAAACACAGAACTTAAGACGGATGATATGGTATACCTGCATTGTAACACAAATAATTAATTAAATTAGATGAATTAAAAAATATCTTTGGAATTTCCCCTTACTTTAAAACAAATGCTTCGTTTTTGGTGCTTTATTTTGAATGAAAGTACAACAACAATAAAACGAACACAAACTCACTTATATTTAAAAAAAAAAAGAAGCAACTTTTAACAAAAGTTCTCTTGCGCTGCTTTTGTCTCTGTCAGTCATCACGTCTCCTGCGTGACTCCATCACATGACCTCTGCAGCTCTGCGCTGCTTCTCTTGCTCTATGGACCCCTCCCTTCTGCCACCCTTGCTATGATTATATGATTGTATGATTTTTGTGTGTGTGTGTGTCTGTCTGAAGGAATGAATCCATGTTAGACACGGAAGGTGAATTCGATCTGGATGAGACCATGGACATGGCCCGACAGGTGGAGGAGTTCCTTCGACAGCCCATGGAAACCCAGTGGAGTGGACAACAGTCATGACCTTTAACCCTGTTATTTCTCATCCCGTCTACACAAAAACTCTATGGTTCCATTCGGTATTTTTATCTTAACAAATGTGAAATGTTATGTTCGTCAAAGCTGTTTAGTGGATGTCTTACTCCCTTTTTGCATTTTTTATAGTAGTTCGATATGTAATTTCCCATCATTAACCCGCAAAGAACAGGATATCATTGTGGACTTTTATTTGGCTGGAACAGCTGCGTTACTAGTCCAATCTGAGGTCTACTTTAATTACCCTTTACCTTTTTTGTTATTGTCATCTTATAAAGACCTACTTGATCAAATATTTACGTCCAAATAGGACAGTTGGCTCATTGGAGACATTTAGCTGTCTTTTCAGCTGTGTCATTTTTATGGTGGACCAGCGGTGCACAAAACAAAAACAAAATGTAAAGAGCAAACATAAGTTAACACTGTGGACTCAAGCCACAACAGAAAGGAATGAAGTCACAACACAATATTAGTGCTCCTTGACTAACTACTGAACTATTTTAGCTTAACTACTTTAGCTACTATTTTCTTAGTTGCTTGTTGAAGTGTGAACCTCACCTTTAAATAACGCAACATATCTGTAGCGTCTATATCTATAGTGCTACTTTAAATGTGTGCTGTTAAGAGTTAAAATGGCCAGATCAGAATTTCCCCACCTATGTGTGGAGAATCCGGTAGATCAGCGTCTGAAATCCATATGTTAACAGTTGATATGGAATGAGCCATTCAGCTCATGACAAGACTCTCATACAACATACACTTTCTAACGGTCTAACAAAATACAACTTTTGAACAGTTTTTACTTTACACACTGAGCCGCCCTATTGTCCATTTTAAAGTGCCGTTTCTCAGCTATAACAGATTGCTTCATACTAGGGATAATGGCCTAACAAAATCGAAATATTGTCTAACGTTCTAACTAATTGCAACAGTTTTTATTGTACTAATCATTTTTTATGAACCCATACAAAGTATAGTTATAGTCAATACTAAGTAACACGTTGCATCAGCTCCGTTTCTCAATCACCATAGAGGCTGTGTTAAAGCTAACATATAGGCTTTATACTAGAGTTAATGGAATAACAAAATCAACGTTTTTACTGTAACGCTTGAACGTTAACCCGAATGTTTAGCCCACTCTCTCTATGGTGACAGAGAAACTGTTGTGTTGTGGCTTGATTCGGTTGTGTTGAGGTTTGGCCCTGGTCCTTCATTCTTTACCAAACAGGTAGACCTGGTTCTCTTGGTTAACCTTAAAGGGATCCGTTCATTTAAAGCTGTTCTAAACCTGCATACATTTCTTTGTTCTGTTGTACACGAATAAAGATATTTGGAAGAATGTTTGTAACCAAGCAGATCTCACCCCCATTGACTACTATAGTCTATGGGGGGTGAGATTTGCTTGGTTACAAACATTCTTCCAAATGTTTTTCAACTTGAGGGTGAGTAAATGATGACAGAATTTTCATTTTTGGATGAACTATCCCTTTAAGGTGGCGTTATCTCTCCCCAACTCTCCTGCATCGCCTAGCTTTGGCAATTGATGAAATTATCCCTGCATTCCATGTTTAGTCAATCTATGTAGAATGACTAAATTAGTACATTTAAAAAAAAAAAAAAATTTATGACCATTTGATTTGGGGGCACTGAAGGAATTTGGATCATTGTTAATATTCATCTTCCCTGTGCAGTTCCAGAGATATAAAGAAGCTAAAATATAAATTAGCTTAAAGTGGCGTCACTATGTGGATGTTTCTCACCAGCCACACACCATGTATGTATCAGCTAAACACAATAATGACCCCTATGGGTAGAATTTAACACAGTTCAACCTAATTTGAGAATGTCCTGTTTATCTTTACCAAGATTTGTTAAGTTTCGATGTATATCTTCAGAGCAAACTGAGGAATCAACTCTTTCAATAACCTTTTGTGATTTGATGTTTAAATTAGGCTCTTGGTTTAGGTTTAAAAATGAAGTTTATAAATGCATGGTTTCACAGACGAGGTTTAAGCCTAGTCCCAGACTAAAATGCGTGTTAGAGCCGTCTTCACTGAAAGTAACTTCCACTGACATATCTCACAATATGTCGATGCCATTGTCTTCAAGATGTACATCGAATGTTAATTTAAGGCCTTCTCCCGGCTCAATCTAAGTAAAGTGAACATAAAGTTCAAATAGCGTCTTTTCAAGTCAAACATTATTAGGCAACACTGCAACTTTGTGGTGCTTTTTAAATATCACTCAGCAACCAGCCCCACATAGCAATATTTGCTCAACCAATGGTGTGAGTTTGGACTGGGACTATGTAGTGGAAATAGAGTTTGATGATACTAGTGGTGCAGTAATTCTCCTTTAAGGACTGAAATTGAAAGAAGTTTTGACTTGATTTTGACAGTGGTATCTAGATTCAGCATATTTAATACAGCCTTGCATTTGACAAGAACAGTTTGCACATGTTAGTCATAAACGGCATGTTCTCTGATAAACAGGCAATCATGGTATGGAGGTTGGGTCCATAAGTTTAACTTAAAAGGTGATAATCATTTGAAAGCATTTGTTATCAGTGTCTGATCCATCCTGCATTGTTCCGAAAATTTAACTCATACTGCATAAGAGACAAAACTCGTCAAAATTGTCTTTATAATTATTTTATTCCTTGCAAGGAAGGTCAGACAGTCATACAGAAACACAGGTTACTGCAGAGTGCGACAAAGTGACGCATGCTCCCAGTTTTTATATCTCCCCTGAGCCCAAGGTCGCATCTCGTTACACGCTTACTTTCCCTCATTTGGTCCTTTTAGACTCTAGGCTCTAGATTTAGGACATGATGACCCCCCCCCCCCCGGTCATGAGCAGGCTCCCTTCAGTCCCGCAGCTACTCTTCCACATCCCAAAAGTGTGTTCACAGCAGATAGGAAAGCATACTTCAGCTTATAACAAAACCCCTTGATATTAAAATGTATTACACATGCATGTTAATTTTACCTGAGCTGTTGTCATTTCCTCTTCCCGTGCCTTAAACAGCTGAGGTTTGTCCAGTAGTTATACCAAAGTTTCGTGTTAACTTGCAGATTTCTGGCCACTTTCAAATTTAGATTTCAGAAATGCTGATTTGAAACTTGACAAGGCAAAACATCTTGATCCCATCTTGATAAAAATCTCAAAACATTAACATTATCTATTTACTTGAGAAGTAAAATGGCATAAGATGTCAATAAAGTATTATTTTTTTAGCCTATTGGCAAATGGTTTTTTTTTTCCTCTCTCTAATTTTAAGCTTTTTTCCTTATAGTGAAATGGGTTTTATAGATATTAAAGCTAATGACCATCATGTTAGTCAAAAATGTTGTTTCTAAAGGGCCAGTTAATTAAAAAAAAACAAGAACTGAGTAATGAAAAATTTAAAAACAACTTTTCCTTCATGTCAGTCATGATACCAATCCCAAGAATAGATCTCAGGAAAATAAACCTCAAAGAGATGTCTTTATAGTACCTATGCAGACAGAATTTTATATATATAAAAAAACAAAACAAATATATATATATTGAGAAATAGTTATAATTTACACAGTTACCTAAAAATAAATAATGTTGCAATGCAAATAAATTGTGCTTGAACTGTCTTTAGAGCAACTATAACTTGTTTTTAAAGGGAACCTAATGTGATTTCTTGGCTTTGTCTCTTTTTCTGTAAAATCTACTTTTTTGAACATTATTTGTACTTTCATTGTGTAGAAAATAACATCTCAATATGTTCTGTATGTAAAGGGAAGTCCAGTCAGCCAGTCATCATAACATAAACCCCCACAGGGTGATCAGGACCCCGTCACTAAGTGCAGGGGTTGTCCTGTTTTTTGGTTTTTAAATGATGATTGGCTGGCTATACAATGAACCTTTTATTACATGGCTAACTAACTAATAAAAAAAATATAAATGCACGGATTTGAGCTGAAATTATTTGATCTTGAATAGAGGGTGGAAAGAACCACCACAATCCTCCGCTTGACAAAGTCATGATCAAATATTCCAGAGTCATGCAATAAATCTAATACTCAATTGGTTCATTTGGCAGTTGTGCTGTTGTCGGAGACTGTGTGAACGAGCTCATCCTTTGTGAAGACCTCACCGACTCATCAGCCAGTGGCACATATCCAAACAAACCGTCCCATACCGGTGTGATCAAAAAGATCTTAAACTAGATTAAATATTTTGACTGTTGCGATTCCAAATGGGTTTAATGACCCGTAACTCTGCCTGAGTATCGGACAAGTGTTCACTGTTGACCAGAGGAGAACTGGCCCCCCGACTAAGCCTGGTTTCTCCCGAGGTTTTTTTCTCCATTTGTTGGAGTTTTTGAACTTTGAATGAGCAGACCTCAAGCGTCGACTAGAACCAAAGTCTAGTAATCTGACCTGCAAGGTGTTTTCGTTGATGAGCACGTTTTCCTGCTTGATGTTGATGTGGAAGACGCCCCTTTCACAGCATATTCTTGCAGCAGTGACAACCTGATCCATCATGACTCGTGCTGTTGATTCACTTGTTCTGCCATCATGCTTATGCATATCTTTACATGGCGTGGGCCGCTCCAAGACCAGTATGTTTTCATCCGGTGTCTCATACCAGTCCAACAGCTTTATATTTTGTGGTACGTTGGGGCCTTTGCTCAGAAGAACCGTCATAGCAACATCTTTTGGAAGAGATCTGCCAAATAGACCCTACATGAGAGATGAAAGTTATACGAAAGTGAAATAATAAGGGGATACTTATCTTAATTACTACAACAGAATTATATCCTACTTTTGGGTAAGCATTAGATTTGATGAATTGTAATTTAAACAAATTCTACTGGAAATAGTTACAGAAGTTGCGGTCACATTTACTGTTGATTGTCAAAATTTTGCGGGGAAAATTCAGTCATTTTAATAGGAATCCATACACTCTGGAGTTTTTCATTCACACATTTCGCTCATTCATGTTCGTCACGTGAATTCATCGTACTGACCAACAGAAAGCTGCTTGGTTTGAAAGTTCAAATACACTATTGGCAATGGACCTTTTTTGCCCACAAAATTTTGTTAAACCATCCTATCACTAATGTGACCACATACTTTGGGGATAAGAAAATGAAGAGAGGAGCATCCTACTTACAATACAGACATTTTTCATGTCTTCTGTCTTCGGCACATATTTAAGTGCCACCTGTTTTCCAATTGAAGGGAGAAAAAATGTTTTTTTTTTTGTAAAAATGGGTTACAGTCTCATGAAATAAATTCCAAGAGAGTACAAAATCCTTTTGTTAGCAAGTAAAGAAACAAACCTTTCGTGAATCTGACAAACGGGTCCCTTCAAAAACATTTCCATATGATCCTCGACCCAGCATTCCACCTGTTTCATAGTGCTTTGCGATGTCCCCCGTTAAAAAAAGGGAGGTACATAGTAAATTTACAGTATAATCTATAACATTCCCCTTTGAACGGAAATAAATGCATAGATCAAGTTTATTTGTACAGTATAACTGTGTACTGACAGTATAGTTTTTATATAATTAGTTTGCATAGAAATCTGCTAAATGCTTATAGATCTTTGCTTTTTTAACTTTATGGAACCAACGTTTTTTTTTCTTCAAATTACTATATGTGATTAAATGCATTGCTGTCTTTTTAAAATGAAAAGGTAATTTTAAGATAAAATTACTATACTGAGGTATGAATAATTAAATACATACTAAAACACTTTCAATCTATAAAATGAATTAAAACCAATTAATTGTATCAGCTTTAAAATGAAAAAGCATTTGAGCACTTCTGACACAAAGATGAAGACTGTTCCACATGTTTTACTTGCTCTGAATATTTAAATAGTATCTATATAAATTATAACTACATATATTAACTTTTACTTTTATTTAATATTTGTCCTTTTCATTGACTCTTTTCTTCTTACTGTGTAAATGCATTTTAATTCTTAATTTTCAGCAGCAAGGAGGGAATTAGAAGTGAATCTAGGCTTACTGAAGTTACACTGCTTAAAAAATTACTGTAAATTTTACAGTATAATACTGGCAGCAGGGTTGCCAGCCAGTTACTGTAAAATTTACAGTAGTGTTACTGTAATTTAATTTACAGAATTTCCCTGTATTCTCTGATTACAGTAAATAACTGTATTTTTTTTAATTACGAAGGGTCAATTTACAGCAATATTCTGTAAATTTGAGTCAAACCAACACGTGACCCCAGAATGCATTGCAGTTTACAGCAATATGCTGTATTATTAAAAAAAAACAGCCTCCGACTGTAAAATAATGCTGTAATTTTTCAGTAATTCATTAATGTTAAAAAATTACTGTAAATTTTATGGTATAATACTGGCAGCAGGGTTGCCAGCCAGTTACTGTAAATTTTACAGTAGTGTTACTGTAATTTACTTTACAGAATTTCCCTGTATTCTCTGATTACAGTAAATAACTGTATTTTTTTTAATTACGAAGGGTTAATTTACAGCAATATTCTGTAAATTTGAGTCAAACCAACACGTGACCCCAGAATGCATTGCAGTTCACAGCAATATGCTGTATTATTAAAAAACAGCCAGCGGCTAAAAAAATAATGCTGTAATTTTTTACAGTAATTCATTACAGTGTAGGTTTTCATGTTCTTGCGGTCCATAGTTAATCTCATGTACTCAGGTTGATTGGTTTGGTTTTGCCAACTTGAAACTTATGCTGTAAGTAAACCTGAGTTTGTTCTTCTAGCTTTATGGGTCAGGCCGCTGGTATGAAGTGAACTTTTACAGATGTCCGTCCCCTTTTGAGGGATTTTGGTGGCAGCAATGAGCACGAACATTAGGTGGCGCGATTGCTCCTACCGTTGTACAAAAGAAGAAGTTGTTGTCAGTGTTTGGTTTCAGTTTCAAAAATGTTGTCCGTCACAATGATTCAGATACATCAACATTTGAGGATCATTTTACCATGTTTTATTGCTGTTTTGGCCGTGACCATTACATGTGGTGAGTTTGTGCAGCTATTTCTGTGATAGGTAAATATAGGTAGGTTTGTCTGAAAAAAAAAAACATAAAACATAATAATCATGTTATATGGAATCACCATGGTATAATTTGGAGGGTCTCGAAGTACCAAATAGCACAGTTTAGCCAAGTATTCCCATCACTGTGCATCAGCTCACATCTTGGTGAGGAGCTGTCGATCCAAAACTGAATTGGTCACTTAGAATAAAGTGTAACAAAGGCTTTCTTTGACTACACATAAATTGTTGTTTTATATTTTAATTATAAAATCATTAATATGTAAAGTTGTATAGGTTTTATATTTACAGCGATATCTAAATCGATAAACCCTGTGCTATCCGTAGTCAAATGTTTACGTGTGCTCTGACGCCCTCTTCCGTTCGGACGCAGTCAGTGCTGTTCTGTTCTTGTGTAACAGCTCCTGCAGGCTCATTTTTGTTCCTGTGCCTTTGCTGTATGGCTCTGCTGTGGAAGGTAAAGGTCGAGAATCGGTCCATATCGAGTCTTCTGGCTCAGTATGTGGCTATGAAAGCAGTGTGCTGGCTGGGGAATCGCCAGAGAAACAGACTGGAGAATGACACTCGGGACGTTCATCGCGCTCAGGAGGAAACGCTTCTCAAGCGCCTGCGCAAACACTCCGACACGGTCTACGGCAAACTGTACGATTTCGGGTCAATTAAAGGTGATTGATTTTGCCTGTATAATAATAGTAAATAGTAATTAATTTTTTGCTTTTTAACAAAACATGAGTGTTCAATCTTTGATTTAATACTCACTTTATTTCGATTTAATAATTGAGTATTAAAGTATTAAGATTAAACACTCATGTCATGTATTGTAATATATATATATATATATATATATATATATATGTGTGTGTGTGTGTGTATATATATATATATATATATGTATGTGTGTGTGTGTGTATATATATATATATATATATATATGTGTGTGTGTGTGTGTGTGTATATATATATATATATATATATGTGTGTGTGTGTGTGTATATATATATATATATATATGGGTCAATGATGTATATATATATATATATATATATATATATATATCTATAATTTTTTTAATATAAAAAAATAATGATAAAAAAACTTTTTAATAATTAAACTACTATTTACCAAGCCCACCTAGAAGCCCACTCTGTGCTTAAATGTAAACCCTTCACTTTATTTTTAAGTAAACACTTTAATTTTGTTTAATTTTTTATGACCAAACATACTGTATAACTGATCAAAATGAAGTTTAACACTGCAGACCATTTCCATGTTGTACAAGTCTAAAACTCTGATTGGGGTATTGCACCTCTTGATATCAGCCAATTCCCTAAAGCTTTATTTGATTTACTTTTACAAATATTATCAAATATGACAAACAGAAGACAAAATAAATGCCAAAAACAGCCATTTCTGCACCCATCTGTCTGAAATGTCACAGACTCGGAGAAAAAGTTGCGAGGATGAACACTTTCTTGACAGATGGCTGAATATGATGCCATTTTTCCTCAGAATGAAACCCAGAGGTTTCTGGCAGAACTATTATTGCATTGATTCATCTTGACTAAGGGGGCAGGATAGTCCGAATGAAGGAGCCCTATTTTTAAAGTCCCTACTCATGACATAATTGTTCTTTGGCATGGCTGATTAAAAGATAAATCTTTCGATGCAATTTCTCTCAGTCCTATGACTTCCACTGCACTGCATTGACAGTTTTTAGTGGTCCATTTAGGTAAAGCCTCTGTTATATTTTCATTTATTTGTTTGGCTAATGGCCAGCTTCTACCACACTGAAGTAATGTGGACTAGTTTACCTGATGTCTCAACAGTAGCGCCTAGGTTTATCATTGTCAGGTGATACATTAAAGACACATTACAAGTTCATGTAGCTTTGCAAGCCTGCATATCTCTTTTGTTTTTTGGTGTGCCATCCTCTAATTTCTCTTTAACCTGAGATGCATTGAAGCTTTGCTACAGCATCCCCATAACCCTATACAGGAAAAAACGGTTTGAATAATGATGGTTGTTTTACATTTTAATTATGTTGTAGCCTTATGTTATGCTTAAAGTTTTGACATTTTTGCCACCGTCTTGTCATGAAATGTATGACATAATTTTTGTTCTATCATTTCAGACACAGAAACATTCCGGCAGTGCCATCCCGTCATGGATTATGGCCATTATGAAAAGTTTGTGGAGCGCGTGGCTCAAGGAGAGCAGAAGGTTTTAATATCAGAGAAGCCTCTTGTTCTGGCAATGACATCAGGAACGTCTGGATCCAGCCGTATGCTTCTGAGCACCAGAGACACCAACACAGAATTCTTCCTACAGGTCACAACACGTAAACATTTTTTTTTACAAGTACAAAGTTACGTCATCACTACCAGTGCCACCAAACACCGAATGGCAAATTTGACCAGGTTTCCCAAAACACTCCCGGTGTCTTTCTATTGGTTAGACAAACAGGAAGTGAATGTAAGAGGTGCTCGGGTGACACATAGTTTTTGAAATCTAATACAAATGCAATCATATTTTATTTCACAAATGCATTATTCAGTGTGATTGGTTGCACAGAAGGCAGTGGAAAAACATGGAGAAAGCTATCAGGTTCTTTAGCACATGCTTAGGAGCAGAATTTTTGAAGTAATGGGCCAATGCAGACCAACTAGCAACAAGTTTGGGGTTAGAGCGAGGGTTGAATATTTGAAAACTGAACTAGTTTACTGCATTTCGTAGTCAGTGAAAGTTATATGATCATTAGTTTTCAAGTTTTTGTTCATTTTCTAAAAGGCTCGAGAAGATCAGGGGGCATGAAATCTATTATTTTTGTGCACTTTTCCGGCAGGGGGTGACTGTTTGTCTAGATGCTATGAGACGAGCCTTTCCAGCCACCCACGGTCTCCAGAAGACCCTGAAGCTCTTCTACTCGCCCCTTTTTCGTCAGAGTGAGGCAGGTATTCCCATTGGCCCCAACTCCTCAACCCCTGCCTCCTCTAGACACATGCTGCATCTGTACAGCACACCAGCACCCGTCTATCAGGTAGGGGAAAGATGAATATGAATTTAACATGACATTTTGTGATAATATTTGCAAATGTTAAGGTGAAAAGGGAGACAAACCTTGAGAGGTTACTGTACTCCACCGTCGTAATCAAACAATTCACAATTGGTTAAAGTCTGGTTTTATTAAAGAGTATTTTGTTTTCAATTTGTACAAATGACAATACTCAAGGATTAGTTCACCTTCAAATGAAAAGTATCCCAAGCTTTACTCACCCTCAAAAAAATCTTAGGTGTACATGACTTTCTTCTTTCTAATGAACACAATCGGAGAGATTAATGGATCTGAGCTTTATGCATTGCCAAACGAGTATGAGCTGAAGAAAGTGTCTCCGTCAAACATTCCACACAGCTCCAGGGGGTTAATAAAGTAATTATTAATTCATTCTTTTGCGAGTCTAAATCAAGTCACTCAGCTCGAATCCATAATGCTGCTGTGGATGCACTAGACATAACGTTGGATAAAGTGCCTGTAAAAGCTAAAATGAAATGTATTTAACCACAGATTTGATCCGTATATAGAATCTAAAAGATTTGTTTTGTCTCTAGGTGCTGAATGAGAGAGACGCCTTGTACCTTCATCTGCTGTTTGGGCTGAAGGACCGTAACCTCGGCATGCTGGAATCCAACTTCTGCTCTACCATCTTTTATGCCTTCAGAGCCCTGCAGGTACAATGTGGTCCAAAACTCTGAAAATGCTTTAGTGATTTGTATATAATTCTATTATTAGCATTACAATTTGAGTGGTCACCTGGAAGTAGCGCACAATCTCAGATATTTCTCATTTGTTTTACATTTTTTTAAACGTTTAAATGCAAGGCCTCAAGCCACATTGACCACACTGCATAAAGCTATCAGATGAACAGAAATGCAAAAATTGACTTTGGTCTAGGGACCAAGGAATAATGCAGGATTGATGATTTCAATCATTAATTCAAAACTTCGGTTATTTCCTGGTTTAAAGAGAAATCCAGGTTTTTAGTCTCTCTGTAAGGAGCTGTTCAAGCATGTTCTCGCATTGAATTCAACTAGATGGCATGAATCAGAGTTAGACGGAATATATTGGCTTTTATAGGTGCGTTAACTTCATATGCGCTCAATATGCTTGAGATTCTTGTCCCGCTCTCTGATCTGTGTTCATCTGCGTCTAGGAACATTGGAAAGATCTTGTTGTGGATGTGGAATTGGGCAGGATCAACTCTGGCCTGAACCTGAAGGCTGACGTGCGTTGCGCTCTAGAGAAGCTGATGAAGCCGGATCCAGTGAGAGCCACTGAGCTCTCAGCCCAGTTTGAGGAAGGCTTTGAGGGCATCGCACTCAGACTATGGCCACAATTGCATATGGTCCTGGCAGTGGACTCGGGCTCCAACCAGATATATGGGGAGATGTTACGACAGCGCTACTGTAAAAATGTCCCGTTCTACTCCCCTTTCTACGCTGCCACCGAAGGTATGTTTGTATGTGTGTATGCATGTGGTGTTCAAAGAGGCAAAGTTCTCACTGTTTTACGCTCCAGTTACACTTAAAGGCACAATATGTAAGCTTTTATTTTAAAATATCCAAAAACCACTAGAACGATGTTATATATTTTGTTGACTTGTGTGCTTACATTACCCCATATGTTTAAATCCAGAGAAATCAGCAATTTTAACAACTCCCATGATTCCACGCTCATTCACCGTGTCATCGAGCAGTGCCTTTGTTTTGAATAAGCGACCTCTAGTAGCAAAAATGACATATTTTGCCTTTAATGTTGATACATTTTTTTCATCTTAAATAAGCATGACGTATCTCTGTTTCTCTATCAAGAAAACAACATCTAATATGATTCAATTTTGTATTTTTACTTATTAAAATGTTCTATTTATTCAAATAAAGTATATTTCTCATCAAGTTAGTGTTTTAAGCATTTTTTTCAAAACATTAACTAACAGTAACATCATATTTCATGTATATTTTATTTGTAAACTGATGTTAATATGTTCTTTTTAAAAGTCAGCTTATTTTCAGATCGTCAGTCAAAAAATCTCAGTCAACCTTTAATTTCATCCCCCAAAAAAACTCCAGATCATGTTTTCAAGTCATTTCACATTTGAATGTGACATGGAATAAAAAGGAGACACTGCCTCCTACTAAAATGTTAACCGCTTGTGTTGCTCTGCCACTTTAGAAAAACATGTATGCACTTTTAAAGTCATATTTCATAATATTTACAAATATTTTGTATTATCTTTTGCACTGTAGATTATTTTCTCAATATTTTTTTTTTTCCTCCGAAGGAAAAAAAAAAATCGTAACATATTCCCTTAGATTGCTGAAGTTAAGTAATGCTACACTGACCTTGATGTCATGCACTGGATTCAGGAATTATCTGTATCTGTATCTGGAATATTTCACAATCCACTAACTGAAGTTTTAATAGAGATAGAGTGATTTTTATCTAGAAACAAATTAAATAGAGTTAGTTGAACTAAATTCCTTCTGTATATAGTCTAAATGTATTTAAATACAGTCCTGGAAAATACCAACACTAAGTATATTTCTCATTTAAAGCTCAGAGTCCTCATTTTTCAATGATCTTCTCATTTTCAATTGACTGTTCGAAGCACGTTTTGGACGTGTCAAGCAAACTTTAAGCCAATACAGAGCAACTTGATGCAGCGACAGCCATTATAGTACTTGCAGGGGCAGTTTGTTTCTGTCCAGGTGCTGTGTGAATATTTTAAAACATTATTGAGAACTAGCAATGGCTTTTCAGCACAGCAACTGGCAACATGCAGCAGAAAAGTTGTGAATGGGACATATACTTGCAGTGAGTAGAGCTCACATGCATGCATTAGTTGTGCGTAATAGTCTTCATGTTTCAGGTTTGATAGGTGTGAACCTGTGGCCTCTGCAGGAGAGCAGACAGTATCTCCTGTGTCCTCGCTCCATGTTCCTTGAGTTTATACCAGAGGAGGATCTGGATTTAGAGCAGCCCAAGACTCTTCTGATAGAGCAGCTTCAGGAAGGACACAACTATGAGCTGCTGGTCACCAACGCCTCGGGATTATTCAGGTCAGATACATGATCCAACTGCTATTCACTCGTTTTTCTTTACATACCCTGCTTTCGCTGCTCTTCTACCATCTCTCTGTTCAGATCTTAAAGGGTTAGGGTTGAAATTTCTTGCATTAAGTACCGCTTTATCGATGTCGTTAATACCCTTCTGGACCTCAAAAAAGGCATTTCAATTTTGGGTGAACTAAACCTTCAACAGTGGTTTTTGTGTATAAGAGTTTTACCATTGAGATGCCACGTTACTTTCCACAGAGTTATAATTACATGGATGATCATTTGAGGGCAAAAACAAAGTAAATGTCAAAGTTCATTTGATGTTTAAGAGTTTTGCAGAAGTGGAAGTTGTTCAAATGTCTAGATGGACAATTTCTTGGAATGTACCTGACTCTGAAGAGTGAACTCTGAACAATATTAATGTTACAAATAGGCAACAAATAATTAAATAAACCTTTTTTTTATTGGCATCATGTACTCGTGCAGTGCTTAATATTTTAATATGAAATATTTAGTCTTTTGGATCTTTGTACAATTCGTCCTTCAACATGTTTTTTTTTTTTTTTATATATACAGTACTGTGCAAAAGTTTTAGGCAGGTGTGAAAAAATGCTGTAAAGTAAGAATGCTTTCAAAAATAAACTTGGTAATAGATTATATTTATCAATTAACAAAATGCAAAGTGAGTGAACAGAAGAAAAATCTAAATCAAATCCATATTTGGTGTGACCACCCTTTACCTTCAAAACAGCATCAATTCTTCAAGGTACACTTGCACAAAGTCAGGGATTTTGTAGGCATATAGTTAGGTGTATGATTAAACAATTATACCAAACAGGTGCTAATGATCATCAATTCAATATGTAGGTTGAAACACAATCATTAACTGAAACAGAAACAGCTGTGTAGGAGGAATAAAACTGGGTGAGGAACAGCCAAACTCAGCTAACAAGGTGAGGTTGCTGAAGACAGTTTACTGTCAAAAGTCATACACCATGGCAAGACTGAGCACAGCAACAAGACACAAGGTAGTTATACTGCATCAGCAAGGTCTCTCCCAGGCAGAAATTTCAAGGCAGACAGGGGTTTCCAGATGTGCTGTCCAAGCTCTTTTGAAGAAGCACAAAGAAACAGGCAACGTTGAGGACCGTAGACGCAGTGGTCGGCCAAGGAAACTTACTGCAGCAGATGAAAGACACATCATGCTTACTTCCCTTCGCAATCGGAAGATGTCGAGCAGTGCCATTAGCTCACAATTGGCAGAAAACAGTGGGACCCTGGTACACCCATCTACTGTCCGGAGAAGTCTGGTCAGAAGTGGCCTTCATGGAAGACTTGCGGCCAAAAAGCCATACCTCCGACGTGGAAACAAGGCCAAGCGACTCAACTATGCACGAAAACACAGGAACTGGGGTGCAGAAAAATGGCAGCAGGTGCTCTGGACTGATGAGTCAAAATTTGAAATATTTGGCTGTAGCAGAAGGCAGTTTGTTCGCCGAAGGGCTGGAGAGCAAGTTTGGGGCTGCATTTCTGCAAATGGAGTTGGGGATTTGGTCAGAATTAATGGTATCCTCAATGCTGAGAAGTACAGGCAGATACTTATCCATCATGCAATACCATCAGGGAGGCATCTGATTGGCCCCAAATTTATTCTGCAGCATGACAACGACCCCAAACATACAGCGAAAGTCATTAAGAACTATCTTCAGTGTAAAGAAGAACAAGGAGTCCTGGAAGTGATGGTATGGCCCCCACAGAGCCCTGATCTCAACATCATCGAGTCTGTCTGGGATTACATGAAGAGAGAGAAGCAACTGATTTTGAAAGCATTCTTACTTTACAGCATTTTTTCACACCTGCCTAAAACTTTTGCACAGTACTGTATATACTTCAGTTTTGACAAATGTTTAGTGTATGTGTACGGCCGACACACACAGCTTTTCAAAGTATATCATAAACATATACGACAGTTTCGTACAGTATCAGCTTTATTTCTCTCCAGATGATACAAATGTCTCACATAGTGGCATCTATTGTTTCGTCTTTACCATTTCTTTTTCATCTGTGAAAGGACCTGGCCAGTGCAAAAAAAAAAATTCAAGGTGCATATGAGGGAAAAATAATTTTGAAAAAATAGGGCTGCACATGTATGTTGATGAGCATACTCATAAAAAGCAAAAATATACCTTGAGCGTTACTGTTAGGGTGCGTTCACACTTGTGTTCGGTTGGTTTGATCCGGACCAAAAAACAAAAAACACATAGTCCTGGTCCGCTTAGCGTTCACACTGGCATTTTTAACAGTGAACCTTAAGTTACCGAACCAAAGGCTTAGGGATACGGTCACGACCTGATTGGTCGGCTTTTATGACGTATATTTCAACAACAACAGAATTACTAGAGGCACATATCAGCCTAGATAGGAAGGCCAATATTATGTCCTCGCGTCTTTCCGAGTTTGTTCTGTCAAGGTAGCCTGACAAAACTGGTCTCCACAAGAACACAAGTCCGTTCTTTGCGTTCTAGGAATCGAAAAACAGCCATTGTTTTGTACAGTGGGGGACCTTGGAGTCAAAATGGTTGAGAACAACTGCTTTAAAGACACCAGATGATGCCATGTATTGGGGGTGTACTGGATATAAAAAATGAGAAACAATTTGAAAATTAGAAAAAGAAAATATCTGTAAAATTATATGCTGGATGTTCACTAACGTGTTCGTCTATGTTTTTTAGGTACCGCATTGGAGACGTTGTGAAAGTAGTCGGGTTTCATAACCAGTGTCCAAAAGTGGAGTTTCAGTATAGGTACGTACTATGTTCATTATCTAATCAAGTGGTTCTCAAACTGTATTGCACAGTGTCCTCAGGTGACACTATTTCACACTGTTTAAAAGACAGTAAAAAATGTATATATATTTTAGTTATAATATCTCGTTACTATATTCAGATATATATAGTCACCTCGAAGAAGCTGACTTTTACATCAGCAGTGTGGGATGTGAATAGGTCATGTTTTCTGCTTTATCTCCATTCCTGTAGAACAAACGGTGTTGTGTGACACTAGCAATGCTGAGATGGGATCATCTCCCAGGGAATGCATGAAATTGATGAAATGTGTTCCTTGAATGCAGTGGAAATCACTTTGGATAAAAACACCTGCCAAATGCATTACTGTAATATACACCGATCAGGCATAACATTATGACCGCTGACAGGTGAAGTTAATAACACTGATTATCTTGGTTGGAATATATTATGCAGCAGGTGAAAATTTTGTCCTCGAAGTTGATGTGTTAGAAGCAGTGAAAATGGGTAAGAGTAAGGATTTGAGTGAGTTTGACAGATAGAATTGTGTCAGAATACACAGTGCATTGGTGTTTGTTGCAAACGAGGCTGCGTAGCCGCAGAACAGTCAAGGGTGCCCAATGCTGACCCCTATCCACCGCCAAAAACAGTGAGCGTCGATTACCCGGGGAACACGTGACACCAGGATGCACTGTGGAAAGAAGGCAAGCCGGCAGAGGCAGTGTCATGCTTTGGACAATGTTCTGCTGGGAAACCTTGGTCCTGCCATCCATGTGGATGTTACTTTGACATGTACCATCTACCTAAGCATTGTTTCAGACCATGTACACCCTTTCATGGAAACAGTATTCCCTGCTGGCTGTGGCCTCTTTCAGCAGGATAATGCATCCTGCCACAAAGCAAAAATGGTTTGGGAATAGTTTGAGGAGCACAACAACGAGTTTGAAGTGTTGACTTGCCCTCCAAATTCCCCAGATCTCAATCCAATCGAGCATCTGTGAGATGTGCTGAACAAACAAATCAGATCCATGGAGGCTCCACCACGCACCTTACAGCTCTTAGAGGATCTGCTGCTAACATCTTGGAGCCCAATACCACAGCACACCTTCAGGGGTCTAGTGGAGTCCATGCCTTGATGGGTCAGGGCGGATTTGGCAGCAAAAACAATATTAGGAAGGTGGTCATAATGTTATGCCTGATTGGTGTATTATCTAATGGTGCTGAGCACCACAGTATATATTCTGAATAAACACTGAATCTTATTCAGTATTATTCTGTTTGGTCCTGCAGCAGAATATGGCATAACATATGCTGCTCAAATTCTTATTTACAGATTTCTGTTTTCCCAATGCTGGAAAAGTTGATCAGAGATAGTACCTAGCCTGAATGTTTAAGAAGCACTGATCTAATCAATCAAAAAACTTATTTCTCTGTTTTCATTTCTTTAACGTGTGTTCAGGCGGGGTCAGATGTTGAGCGTGCGTGGTGAGAAAGTGTCTGAATGGCTGTTTTTGAGCACTCTTAAGAGGACAGTGACGCAGTGGCCAGGAGCCAGACTCATAGACTACAGCTGTGTTGAGAGTGGCATTCTAGGTAATGTTTGAGTTTCCTCAAGTCCTTTTTCATTTAAAGGAATGTTCCAAGTTCATTACGATTTAAACTAATATATACGACAGTGGATATTCACCTACAAACAATTGAAAGGCTTCTTTTTGAGAAGTAACTACATTTCCAGAGAAAATTCAGCTATAGCTGAATATTATACTGTTTTTTCCCATCTGTTCCTCAGATATAATCCTGCACGGGCCCCTGATATACAGCCTAGTCAATTTTAAGTAGCACTTTACAATACCGACTGCTTCAAAGCAGCTTAACTGTGATCAACCAGTCCCTCCAGAAAAATGCGGGATTTTTTTGTGATTGTTGCGGGCAAAAATCCTTGATTATGCGGCACGTTTTCTTAAAAAATGCGATGGAATATGCGGGATATTTTTTGCAATGAAATTGCGGGAACTTGCAAAAACTTGAAAAAAAAGATGATTCCCCCCCAACACCCTGTTCTCACTAGATACCGCCTTCATGTAAAGAGGCAGAATTACTAAATCACAGAATATTGAAGTTCTCATTCGGTTTTATTTCAGACCTTCATCAACACACGGCTCAAAATTACAAAACATTGAGTCAAACAAGTTCTGTAGCTTTACAAAAGGAATATTCAACTTCTGTAAAAATGAATAAATAAAATATAAAAACATAAAACGTGTGCTTCCTCTTTAACAGAGGTGGCTGTACAAAACAGAAATCTTCTGTTAAATGAAGTGCTTCCAGTGCACAAAGTGTAATCTCTTACTGCAACCTAAATTATTTTACACACTACTAATATACAGCGTCATGTAACACACTGGGAAACTGCTTCTTTTGAGCTTATTTTTGTTGGCAAATGAGAATTATTGGCGTGCTTCGTCATGGTTTCACCGCGGGGTTTACAGATGACGTTCACGTCGCGTCATTACGTCACTTCATGAGGTTCCCATGGCAACAGGGGGAAAATAATGGCGCTTTACTTGTGTGAAGTAAACGCAACATTTTTCAACTTTCTGCTAAGATATATGAGACTTTTTTGCAACGAAAATACAGGGATTATGAAATCATGCTAGCCCCGCATATTTTTCTTGCTGAAATCGGCAATTTATGCGGCGAAAGTGCGGCGTATTTGAAAAAATGCGACCCCCCGCATAAATATGCGGACTTTGGCTGATTATGCATGAAATCAAGCGATCGCATAATCGCGTTTTTCTGGAGGGACTGATCAACAGGAAAAACATTAGCGTCAGCTTCACAATTTAAGGAATCAGTAATATTAGCTACTAGGGCTGCATGATATATCGAAATTATTGAAGTAATGGCTCGCAATAACGGCATGATTTCAATACTTAAAGATTACAAAAAGTCTAAGTTTTAGGTCGACGCAGGGAGTAGACTGGACTCTTAATGTTATTAAATGCAATAAGCAAAGTTCTCACGCATACTTTTTAATTATGTCAAAATGCCCATCTTGGTGAGTATTCACCTAAACCCAGAAAGCTCTCTGAAAGTGACTGCAGCCTAATAAACCTACTTCCGTCTGTGTTCTTAATGTTAATCAAACAAAAAAAGACAGAAAATTAATCACTGCTCTTGACTGAATAACTCAGTAGTTATTTAATTCATACAGTGAAGACTAAGCAGTGCTTTATTTTTACATTTCCGTGGTTAAATAAACCCTAAATCCAATGGATTACACTGAAATTAAAATGACACTTACATTTTACTATAACACTGCTATTAACTTTTAGAAGTTTGTAGGGATGCTTTCATCTCACAAAAAGAATGTGAGGCATGTATGCTGGCTATATAATTTTCAGTTTGTAAGTATATTTAAATTTATTTTATATTAAAGCATCATATTACGTATTGAATATTGAATTATTGAAAGAGTTATCGCATTTTAGTGACCAGTGTTGGGGTAATGCATTACATTACATTACAAGTATGAGTTACATTTACAAATAAGTTTTGTTATAAAGTTACAACAAAACAAATAAGTTACATATGGAAGTTTTCCCTGTTATTCACTCACATTCTCTCTCTATGTTGAGGGAAATCGGGAGTAAGGTGCAGAGGTGTTGTGTGCGCTGTGTAAACATGATGGTTGTTGTAGTTCTAGACTAAATGTTAGCATGCGTTTACTCGTCTCACTTGCACCAACATGGACTCAGTATTCCTTAAAATGAATAAAACCCTGAGTTTTCATTACAGTTATTACTTAAAACCTGAAAAAATTGAATGTTAAATAATATACTGAAAATACTTACTAAATATACTTTATGTATTTAATCTCACTTTATTAACCAGTGTTTTGCTCCTGACTGTCTGTGATCCACTTAAACCTTACAAACAAGAAAAAATGACTTTAGTTAAACATCATATTTGTTTAATTTATATGAAATTAGATATTTTTTAAGGTCTAACTCAGTCTTTTAAAGCATTACTTTTAAAAGTTAGTTACATTACCAGTCAAATAATGGAATAATTAAGATTTGATTTTTTTTAATGCATTTGAAAGTCTCATTTGTTCACCAAGGCTGCATTTATTGGGTCAAAAATGCAATAAAAACATTAATATTGTGAAATATAATATTTTAAAATGTATTTTATTCCTCCGTTGTCAGCATCGCTACTCCAGTCTTCAGTGTCACATGATCCCCCAGTTTTTAAGAAACATTTTATTATTAAAATCAATGTTAAAAACATTTGTGCTGCTTCATATTTTTATTGAAACTGTGATTCAGTACTATTGAAATTACAATGACTTAAATTACAACTCTAAATTGGCTCTACAGAAAATATGGCGTCATTATTCAGCTCAATTCAGTTGAATTATTCAGTACCTCCATTCAGTAGTTTAAACTTTAAAGTACAGGGGAGCCAGTTCTCCTTTGGTCTAACAAGTCAAGTCACCGTTATTTATATAAAGGTCCTCTTTATACCAGTGGTTCTTAACCTTGTTGGAGGTACTGAACCCCACCAGTTTCATATGCGCATTCACCGAACCCTTCTTAATAGGAAAAAGCGGGGCGTGTCATCACGAATCATATGAGTCGAATATGGCAAGCCGTTTTGACTTTTATTCATTCTTAAGATATGAACTTTCACTAGTTAAAATGTTCATTCTTGATATCAGGAATTAGATTTCCACTAGTAACAATGGCAATTTTTGATATCAAGAATTATATTTCCACTAGTAACAAAGTTCATTCTTGATATCAACAATTCAATTTCCACTAGTAAAAACTATCATTCTTGATATCAACAATTGTATTTTTACTAGTGAAATATCGCCTTAGGGTATGGCAAGCTGTTTTGACTTTTATTCATTCTCAGGATCTGAACTTTCACTAGTTAAAATGTTCATTCTTGATATCAGGAATTAATTTCCACTAGTAACAAAGTTCATTCTTGATATCAACAATTGTATTTCTACTAGTGAAATCTCATCATAGGGTGCCATTCAAATTCAATTGTTGATATCAGGAATACAATTCTTACTAGTAAAAATGCGATTTTCTGATATCAAGAACTACATTGTTACTAGTGCAAATGTCTATTCTTGATATCAACAATTGAATTTCTACTAGTAAAAATATTAATTTCTGATATCTGAAATGAATTCCTGATATCAAGATCATTTCTGATATCTAAAACGACTTTCTTACTAGTAACAACCACATTCACGATATCAGAAATGAACATTTTTACTAGTAGCAATTTAGTTGTTGATATCAAGAATAGACATTTGCACTAGTAACAATGTAGTTCTTGATATCAGAAAATTATGGCAAGCCGTTTTGACTTTTAATCATTTTCAGGATATGAACTTGTGATATCAACAATTACATTTTCACTAGTTAAAATGTTCATTCTTGATATCAGGAATTAGATTTCCACTAGTAACAATGACAATTTTTGATATCAAGAATTACATTTCCACTAGTAAAAACTAAAATTCTTGATATCTGAATAAAAGTCAAAACGGCTTGCCTTTTATTCATTCTCAGGATATGAACTTGTGATATCAACAATTACATTTTCACTAGTTAAAATGTTAATTCCTGATATCAGGAATTAATTTCCACTAGTAACAATGGCAATTTTTGATATCAAGAATTATATTTCGACTAGTAACAAAGTTCATTCTTGATATCAAGAACTGTATTTTTACTAGTGAAATCTTGCCATAGGCTGCCATTCAAATTCAATTGTTGATATCAAGAATTCATTTCTTACTAGTTGAAATTCCAGTTTCACATATCAGGAATACAATTCTTACTAGTAACAATGCAAATTTCTGATATCTGAAATGAATTCCTGATATCAAGATAATTTCTGATATCTAAAACGGCTTTCTTACTAGTAACAATCACATTCATGATATCAGAAATGAATATTTTTACTAGTAGCAATTCAATTGTTGATATCAAGAATAGACATTTGTACTAGTAACAATGTAATTCTTGATATCAGAAATTGTCATTGTTACTAGTAAGAATTGTATTCCTGATATCAACAATTGAATTTGAATGGAACCCTATGGTGAGATTTCACTAGTAAAAATACAATTCTTGATATCAACAATTATAGTTTTTACTAGTTGAAATTGAATTGTTGATATCAAGAATGAACTTTGTTACTAGTGGAAATATAATTCTTGATATCAAAAATTGCCATTGTTACTAGTGGAAATCTAATTCCTGATATCAAGAATGAACATTTTAACTAGTGAAAGTTCATATCCTGAGAATGAATAAAAGTCAAAACGGCTTGCCATAGAAAATCGCATTTTTACTAGTAAGAATTGTATTCCTGATATCAACAATTGAATTTGAATGGAACCCCATGATGAGATTTCACTAGTAGAAATACAATTGTTGAGATCAATAAAAGTCAAAACGGCTTGCCATAGAAAATCGCATTTTTACTAGTAAGAATTGTATTCCTGATATCAACAATTGAATTTGAATGGAACCCCATGATGAGATTTCACTAGTAGAAATACAATTGTTGAGATCAAGAATGAATAAAAGTCAAAACGGCTTGCCATAGTCGGGTTAAGAACCACTGCTTTATACAATACAGATTGTTTCAATCAGCTTTACAGTGATAATGAACAATGATGCAGTTCTTAAAAACTCAATATTGCCATTATTCAGCTCGAGTCAGTTCAATGTCAACTTCACCCGGACTGTGGAACATTACACATGTCAGCACGAAACTATTGAATTATGACCTTGTTTGCAATGTCAATAGAGTGCAAGTTGTAATAAATCTGGAACATAACTTGAATTTTCCTAAGGTCGATCTTACGTATAGTACTGAAAATGAAATGCGTGCAGTAAACGTTTAATTTAATTAGTTATTTGTGTTTGCTGTAGGCAGTGAATCTGGAATAGCTCAGCCGCATTATCTTGTGTTCGTTGAGCTAAAGGGTGTGAGGAACCTCTCAGAGGAACAAAGATACAAGGTGACCATAATATTTATTTATTTAATTGTTTTAAGAAAGCCTTCCCTTTAACTGCTAATATTCCAGATTGCTTTTTAAATCCAACAGTTAGACCACTGCCTACAGGAGGACTCTGACATCTATAGATCCTTCAGGATGAAGGGCAGCATCGGACCAATGAGAGTTCATCTCGTTCGCGAAGGAACTTTCCAAGAACTGAAAGATCGCATGATGGCCTTCTCTAGTGTTTCGTCCAACACCTTCAAAATGCAACGTGTGATACGTAGGAGAGAGTTTGCGGACTTTTTACTGCAGAGGGCTTTCGCGTGAGCATTTCAAATAGAGATGAATGCTTTCATGCAAAGCTGAGATGTCTTTTTTGGAATTGTTAAAATAGTTTCTCTTATCCTACTTGTACTGTATATGGAGAGACAACTGTAAGTAATCCATTGGTTGGGGGATTCCCTGAAAAGTATAACAATGTGCCTCTGTCGCCTTTTTGAAGCATTTGAAAGCATTCAGACCAGCCGGACACGGAAACACAGGCTCAATGGAGCTCACAAGGATCCATTGGGAAACTTGTTTACAGATCCCAGTACTGCACATTTCGGATGTGTCCCTTATTTAGAACATCAGATTTCTATCATTAGGAGGCATTCCAGAAAGGAGATTTACCGATTTAACCAGGTAAGTTCCTTCAGAGTAAGCGCTAACCTAAATTTTCGGTTCCTGAGTAACTTTCAGGCTATGTTCATCCTAAAATGTAGCAAATCAAACAATGTATATTTCATGACGTACTTTGAACAGCATAAATAAAAAAGAATGTCAGAAAGAAATCGGGCCTGCCTGTTGTTGATCAACCATTGGACAAAATGGCATTATTATATTATATTATAATTATATTATTATACATTATGCACAAAGTATACCTTGTACCATGACAGAATTCGTAATTTTGTAATAATAGAAATTTTAAGAATTGGTTACTATTATATGTTAAATAAAAAAAATATATATAAGAACATAAAACATGCCTATAAGAAAACATTTTGATTCATTCCATGCCACAATCTTTCAACTCCATTCACTGATTATTTATTTAATATTTGTATATATTTATTTTATTTTCATCCATAATTACATGCATCTCTTTTCCCAATTAATGTTCGGTTACACTTAATGTGTCCTTGATACGATGTAATTACATTTACGTACTGAGTAATATTAATTAATAACATGTACTTTAGGGTTAGGGTTAGTTGCATGTAATCATGCTTAATTTACCGCTATCACACATTTGTAACAAGGACACTGTAAAATAGTGTTACCTAATGTTTTGTATTATTGTAAGGGTTCTTCCACAAAATTACAGGAGCCATCAAAAATATTGTTCTATTTACTGCAACCACTTTTTTTCCTTTAGGTTTAATGTAATGAAATTTGAATTGATTGTGTGAGACCCTTACAAACACAAAATGGTTCATTTATCTAATAGTTGACATGACTATAATTGTTTTATGTGAATAGGTGGCGATAATTTACTATTAATTTATATTACCCCTTAATGCTAAAGTTTTTTCCCCTGCCCCAATCCATGCATGTTTATGTGGAAATGGAAAGTTGAGACAAAGATATTGAGAACACACAGAGGGGAAAAGTGTTTTATTGGATTCCTCATAATTTAATATAATTGCATGCACAAAAGCAAAGCAAATTTACAATCGGAATAACAGGTACCATGCAAAAAAATGTGGTACAATAAGAACAACTACCGTTTTATACAAGGTGCGAGGTTAATTTATGTAAATGAGAGCAATGAAGAGTTATCAGTTTTAGAAGCCGTCTTTTGATCGTTAATCACTAAAAGCATGAACAGTCCTCTACAGAATGATAAAAATCTGTATTTAGTATTCAGGGTCATAGTTTTTATGAGTAAAAAAAAATGCACTTAAATGTTGAATCAGGTTTGCCCAGTCTGCCACTGCAATGCTACTTTTATGTGTGAACATTTAAAGATCAATCAAACAAAACGTTAATAAAAGACACTTTAAGCAATTATTAATATTTAAACTTAAGTTCAAAACTTAACATAATACAAAATTAAATAACACCTGTGTAGGTGTTCAGCTTCATCTAATTGTTTCGATGGGAATTCATTGTTTAGGTTTAGAATCAGTATCGATCAGTACAATTTCATTACCATCGATATAAAAGGGGAGATCTTTAATTTTGTACTGTAAGGTAAACATGGATAATGTAACAAAGTGCAGTGAATTACAATAGAGTAATTCTTGTTTTGTAAACACATTTGACAAAAAACAACATTGTGTAATGCTTTTAGCTCTTTGTTTTATGAGTGACAAAATGTGTTTGTTGGTTGACAACCTTTGGGAGGATTAGCTTGATTTGAGACACAAATGAAGAGTTTTGGTAGTTTTAATGCATGTTGAAGAGTTTTGAAAAAGCGGACCAAGTATTGAGAAATGTGTCCTAGTAATTGTAAAAAATAATAGTAATAATTTAACAGTCTCATCAATTAATGCATTAACTGACGGTAAACAATATATTTTATTGCAACACTTATTAATCTTAAATAATGCTAACAAATACATTTGATTTAATAATGTATTAGTAAATGTTGAAATTAACATAAATAAACGCAGTTGAACATTGTTCATTCTTAGTTAATGTTAACTAATGTTAAGTACAAATCAAACCTAATTTACCCTTTTCCTGCAGTTTGATTGACAGGTGATCTAACCAGTCATAACCCCATTTTGTCCGACAAAGCAATAAGGGGACGTATTAAACTTGAGCTTGAAAAACTGTGCACTCTTTCCGCGCTTGAAACAACATTCCTTCTGATGTTCATTCATGTTTATTTGATGCTATAAATGAACTAGTATGAAGAGATGAGCTACAGCGATCTGTCACGACACATTAAAGACACACACTGCGGGATTTGTTTAAACTTCTTTCTTAAATTTTTTTTTTTTTACTTTGTTTCATATCAAAAATAACGTGCTCTGATGCGCTGTCAGTGTCCTCTTTGCTGTATTTTTGAGAACATCATGAGAACATGATGTGTGGCGAGAGCGCATGGCTTGTCGGACATAGCAACTGTAACTAAAGGGGGCGGGTCTTTGCGAACGGTCAATTGTAAAGTGTTACCACATAGACTATAGTTACATAAAACAGTCGTGTGTGTGCAGGTTCATGTTGCATAATCTGCAATCCTAACGGCTCCTAATCATTTCAGTGGCCAAATATTGTGCAAATGAAAATCAGCCCTGAGTCTCATTAATCCAAGTATTAAATTCAGTTATTTAGTGCAATAAAGTACGACTGGAATTCTGCCGGCAGCTTTTTAAGCATCATATGATTTATGGAATTCCAACAACATGCAGTATTCACAGATTAAGCAATGACAGCATTACTCAGCATATTTTAAAATGCATAATTTATCTTTAATTTAAATTTGCTAATTTGTAATGCAGTTTTTAATATTTAGGTTTTGTGCTCTATAACTGCTTTTCTGAATTTAAGACATAAATAATCCTTTTGTGGATACATTCTGGGCTTGTCATTTTTTTATGGTAACATGTCTTGCTGTGCTACATGGTTATCAAATAAAACATGAGGTCATCTGATTGAAATATTAAAAATGAGAGTGGTCTATCATGGGATATCATAGATTATAGCAGAATGCCAAAACTGTTTTATTCCTCAAGTGCATTTATCTTTGATATGTCCCATCTGAGTAAACAGTCAATCTTTACTTGGGAAAATGATAAAGTATGTAAAAGCTCTGTTGTAGATGTATAGAATATTCTTTCAACATTTCAGAATACATTTTCTTTAGGAAAAAGAACATACAAACAGAACAAACCCTATACCTTCTACATTATAATTTAATGAACTCTAGAGATGACTGTTGAAATACAACAGCTGATGCCCACAGTAACTAACTTAACAAGTTTTCTGTACTAGAGCACCTACAAAACAGTCATTTTTAGTAGAGATGATCTCAATTTAATGGCATAATTAGGGCTGCAAGATTTATTGCACTATACGAAAAATAACATTGAACTTGAACGCGACTCTTAGTGCGTTTTTTTTTTGCGCAACTTGTCAATAAAGTACAGCTCCAAATGCTATTCATCTGAAAGCACCGCGAGTTTGAGTCGCTTATAATATTACATTTGGAAAAGCAACGGGCGTTAAACATCATTCCAGACATGAGAAGCATTTATTAACATCTTGTCCAACAAAAAACATTTAATAACACATTTTTACTCCAAACTCACTTCATAATGACAATTAAGCATCTTTCTTTGAGATCCTTCTTCTTTCTCATGTTTAATCAGTCAAAGTGTTTAAATCTGTTTATTCAGCTACAGCCATAGACATAATAAAGTACACAGACGCCCTATTGCATCCGCCATATTGCTAACAAATACATAACAAAATCAAGTAAACTGATGAGACGAAAATAAAACGAAAATAACTAGGGATGCACCGAAATGAAATTCTTGGCCGAAGCCGAATAATAATGAAATGCTTGGCCGAAGGCCGAATACCGAACGTGGTGTTTCACATTTTTTCCATTTATTTTTGCCAATGTTTTCACCATTACAATAATTAAAGAGTAAAAATTTGCTTTTTACTATTTTGTGTTGCTTTTCAGAGAAATAAATCAAATAACAAAAATATAATTTCAAAATATTTAACACTGAACATTTTTTTTTACATTCCAGCAGATATTATACAAACAAAGCACAATATAACTTAAAATGAATATATTAGTAAAATAAAAAATTAAAAATTTTATTTGGCCATATTTGAAGCCCCCCTTCTTGAATAGCCTATAACTGACTGCTGAAAGAATGGAACTCTGTATGTCTACAACAACAAATGTGCATTGAATAGTGCAAAAAATGTGGATGAACCCACAACAAATAAATAACTGTCCTAGACATAAGCCTACTTCACATATCGCGCCTAATAAAGCGTGTAAAGCGCGGCCGCGTCGCTTCCTCCTTCTTTCGCAAGCGTTCGGGAGCTCGCGCTTCTGTGGCGTCTGTCGTTGCTATGCAACCATGAACTGTGGTTTCTGACAATGAGAAAGTTTCAGCAAGGGATACATTGATTTTTAGCCCTTGCTTTAGCTTTACTACTAGATATATTTATGTAAATGAGATATAACAACCCCCCTGTACAGCTATGATCAGCTGTTCGACTGAGATTTCCATGTTTTGTTACGGAAAGGTTGAAGATGATCGGTTGGTTCTTGTCACATGACCTGCGGTGCGCTCGCGGCATTCTGAACAGTTGAGATGTTTTCATCTCGCCGCGGCACAGGCGCGCCCGGAAAAAACAAGCGCGCCGCACCGCATGCGCGTCCCTTCCGTTTTGCGCGCGGTTACCGCGCGCCCACATAGGATATAAAGAATATGCGCGCGGAAAAGACGCGATATGTGAACGTTAAAACGTCATTAAAAACGTCATTGTTCGGCAAAATTTATTCGGCCTTTTTACTTCTTATATACTTAATAATTTCGGTTGCCGAACATTCGGTGCATCCCTAAAAATAACATTTATCAACCATGATGTACGTGGTGTACAGAAAGTTCCATCTCTAGTTACTTAAAACCTCGATAGCAGACATTAAAAATATATATATTTTAATAGTCAAAGCTCAGACTTGTCCTGTATTTGGCCGCTTTATTCTTGGATAAGAATTGCGAAGAGGCCCATAATGAGATAACTTAAATTTTCACATTAAATGAAGTGAAATTGTGACAATGACTCAAATCGTCAAATACAAATCAAACACATTGGAAAAACCGATTCCCTTCTTATTGCTACTTCCCACTGTCTCCTCAACTCTTAGTCTCTAGGGAAAACTTCAATGTGCGAGAAAAGCTAGCCAACTAATTCACAAAATGTCAGTCACCTAACCGAAACGAGTGCTTGTCTTAAAAGCTGGCTTTAAGAAAATAAAGATGTATATTTAAATTTCAGGAAATTTAGTTTATAAAAAAGACAATATACGCTAATACTATAATATAAATCATGTAAACTCATGTCTCAACTTTCACAGCTAATTAGCGACATCGCTAGCTATTTTCTGACTGACTCCAGTGGCTAACTACCATCAGCATTATTATATAATGACCAAATACAACCAGTAACAAATGTTCAGCCTTACCTGTGAAAGGTTATTCCTGACCTGTATTCAATTGTGCGGAGATTTGTACAACAGGCATTTTTCTCAATTCCAGTTATGAGCGTTACGGGAACGTTGCCCTGCACAATATGGCGGCGCCGTCGACGATCCGTAGACCAACGGGGCGTCTCTGAATTTTATTATGTCTATGGCTACAGCGATATGACGCTTGTTATCTTCTGCTGCTGGGCATATTTTGAGTTTCTGGGCAAGAGTCATACAGCGCTGACAAGCTGCGTATTAAATAATCGCAGCCTTTGCCCAATCACGTGCGATTTAATCGCGATAAATCGTGTAGCCCTATGTGTCACGTGTGCCTTTGCATAGTTGTACAGTTTTTGAGAAAGGGATTGAACACAAGGAACCAAGTTTCTAAAAATATAAATAAGAATTTTTCTCAGTTTTTAGCCCACTGTGATGAATGTGCTCAGATCATGGAAAATAAGTTAATAATTATGTACAAGTCTGTAATTTCGAATTTCTTATTGAGTAATATTTATTATAAACAACTTCAAGTACACCATTTTGAAAGAACTATCTCTTTAGAGAAAGGTTTTTTAGTGTCCTCGAGAACGCAGCATAATTATGAGTGCAACTGAAGCAATCACACATACATTCTTTTCTACAAAATTACTGTTTACAGATTTGATTACAGAACCATTTGAGAATACTGGTAAATCAGTTCTGGCAATTTCTACACTTTCTTTACACCTTCAACTCTGCTCCTGGAGACCAAGGGTGCATCTAAATCAGCTCCCTAATTCAGTAGTCAGGGCACTGATCAGGGAGTCATTTCAATCGGAAAAACTTTACAGGCCACTGAGACGTTCGCTCCCTAAAAATTTCCTCAATGCTCTGTGAAAACCAGAGAGCAACGACGCACACAAATTAAATCCCGTGAGCCAACTCACCACACATAACGACACGTGATAGATGTTTTTGAAAATACAAACCATTATTGTATTATATTTCAGCATAAACATACATCACTACACAAGTAATGGAAATAATCTAGCAAACATTTATAATTTATTTACTGCTGAAATGTTGCATGCTGTTGTTCATAAATACCAGTAGTGATGTTGCACAATGAGGACATTGTCATGTCACCAGTAGTAAGTCATCAGTGTCCCACTGTGTAGTGAGCCAGCATTCAACTGTCCTTACCAATGCTTGAATTCGTGTACATGATATACTGATTCACGAGCAAGGAAGCTGATTGAGACGCACCCCACTGTCCTGTGGAGCTCCAACCCTAATCAAACACACATGAACCAGCTAATCAAGCTCTTCAAGCAGGTTGGATATTAACTTTGCTGGACATTGGGTGAAGACCTAGGATTTTTTGGTTTTGGCTTTAAATAGATGGACAAAAAATATCTTTGTTTGTGTTCCAAAGATGAATGAAAGTCTTGTGGATTTGGAATGACATGGATCAGTAAATGATGAAAGAATTCAGTGATAGAATTTTCACAGAAAATTGTGTGTGTCAGTTGTGCGGGTTGAAAACTTACTTGGCAAGGACATCCGGCCCCCGGATTCTGACATTTGGTGGTTTTATGTATGAGACCAGCAGGTTTTATAGGCTGGTGCTGAGCCAATTTTTCAACACCAGAACTGTCTTTTTCTGCAGTACTACAGGAAAAGGTTCCTGATGATGATTATCTGCTGTGCTACTAGATCCCATACACTCATACTCATGAAGTTATGAAATTCACAATGAAAGGACAGCTGTGTCAATCGAAATTTTGGTTGCAGAATCTGTTTGAGTTAATCTTTCTTCATTATCAGTCCATCAGATCCAGGCACCATGTGGTCTCTGAGCTCTCAGATTTGCTTTGTAGTTCTACACTGGACCCACTAGACCTGCTCCCCAATGTCTCACCGTCTTGCCCCGGCCTTTGATTACCCAGTAGGCACTCCCGACTGGTGTGCTCCATCTCAGATGACTCCTCAAGAGAACAATGAACGTCCGATTCCTTTGGAGAGGATGGAGAATTCTCTGGTATGAAAGTGGAAGGAACCACGTTCTGGTTCTGATTGAGGGCCACTTCTGGCGTCCTGTGCACCTCACCCAGGGTTGGCGTGGAGTAGGAAAATGCCGGTTCTGTGGAAAGGTGTAGGTGTGAATACGAGCTAGGCGTGACCTTGCAGGACAAAGAGGAACCGCCCAAGTTTTGTGAGAAAAATGTATGCAAAACAGGCTGCGATTGGCTGATATTGGCATGAGCTCCAGCACAAACGCCCAGTGATAAGCCCTCTGCTCGGGGGCCTTCTCCAGGTGTTGGCCCCTGGGTTCCTGGGCTGATGCTAAGGAGAGTGGAACCAGTGGAGAAGTGATGGTGGCCGACTGAGGATTGGATGGAGCTACAGTCATGTGAACAGTGTTCATTTACTGTGACAGGACAGTGTTGATTCGACTCATGTTGGTGGAAGTGTCCCTGGTTTTCAGTGTGCTGAGCAAATCCAGATCCACCTGCACATACCAGAGAAACATTTTTAACAAATGATGGAAAAGATTGTGTACCGTCTCTTTACAAAGTAAACTTGTAGAGAAATGCAAATGGTTTTATCAATGAAAAAAACACAAAAACTACATCGAGTTTGTGGTCATACCACCAGCTCTGCTATGACTCCATGATGTGGACCCCAGGTGACTCTCAGGGACAACATGGTCTTTGTGCTGCATGTGGATGCTGGAACCCAAGATGTAGGCTGGAGACAAACTGACAGAAGAATTTGACATCATGTGGACTCCGTAGGGACAGGAGGACAAAGGTGCTGTGTAATGACGAACGGCTATCTGTGCTTGCAGAAGGTGCATTATGTGATGCAGATCCTTTGTTAGAATTGACACTTCCTCTTTCAGATTGCCCATCTGGAGAGAGTTATAGAGAAATTGTATTAAAGTATATTAAAAAGTAGTACATTTACACAGTTTTTGAGGGTGTCGCACTAACTCTTAAAGGGATAGTTCACCCAAAAATAAAATTCTGTCTTAAAATTCACCCTCAAGTTGTATGAATTTCTCTTGTGGAACACAAAAGAAGATATTTTGAAGAATGTTGGTAACCAAACAGTAAATGCGCCCCATTGACTTCCACGGCATGGAAAATAAATAAAAAAATACTATGGAAGTCAGTGCCGCCCATCAACTGTTTGCTTACCAACATTCTTCAAAATATCTCCTTTGGTGTTCTGCAGAACAAAGAAATTCATATAGGTTTGGAAAAACTTTAAGTTGAGGCTGAGTAAATGATGACAGAATTTTCATCTATCCCTTTAACTTGAATTGTTAATACTTAATATTATATGCTATTATGTTTTTAACCTAATGTGCGTTCTTCATTTTCATTTGCTTGTACCTCATATGTCAGTTCAAATTACTGATCTTGTAAGTGGAAATATTTTAGAAGAATCTTTGTGTTTAGGAATGTACCTTCTTGTTGAGTTGGACAATGGTCTCTCTTACTTCTTTTGTCTCCTGAAGCAGCGAGTCATTCCCAGACCCTGCAATAAAATAAAGACGCAATGACCCAAATGGTCTATAAGTTACTCCGATACTAAGATTAAAATATCCTTACCGTCCAGTGTCTTACCACCCAATGTCGCTGTACTAGTTTTGGCAGTTTTGTCCTCCACATTGAAATGAAACACATGTCCGTTGTCTTCAATTCCATCTACAACTCTATAAAAAGCCATACAGTCAGTTAGGCACAAATATTAATTGTTCAAAAAACTAGAAATTCCTTTAAAATTCTTAATTAAAACTAACTCATACATGGCTTTTAATTTTCAAATGATTCTCAAGACTTTGGTTAGATTTTTTAAGCGTGATTGAGTAGGGTTGAGGTTAAACCAGCAGGACAGTGGATCTTAAGGGCCAGAGTTGCCTAGTCACGTACTGCGTAACCAATGAGGTTCCTTCTCGTGTGTTACTCGGCAAGTTTGAGTTTCCGCAAGACGTTTGTTATCGCAGTTTCTGTGTATGTTCACTGATCAATGTTTATATGCGAGTAAAAGAAATTATTCAATCTGTTCATCATATAAAGTGATCAGAGAACATACACAGGCAGTCTATTGATGGACAGAATGCTGTCAAGATTTCATCAAAAAGCTCTTAATTTGTGTTCCGAATATCAATGAAAGTTTTACAGCTTTGAAACTACATGTGGATTTTTAGTTTAGACTTAGTTTTCTTTTACAAACTCTACAAACAATGAGCACAACAGCAGTCTATGTGGGCCAAACTGTGAATCATTTTCCATCGCTTTGACCAAAAATTCATTTGATAACTACATCTTTCCAATGACCTATATGTACCTACAGGCCAATTTGCTTGTTTACATACTTAATCTTAAGTTCATAATACAAAACTGAATGAGGCAGCAATTTACTACGTTTAAAAAGTAATACCATACTTAAATATGAACTACTACTTATCAAATAAGTAGTCACGTCAATATTTTAATAAAAAATAAATACTATCAAAACAATTAGCTGAACATGAACAAGTCAAGTCATCTTTATTTATATAGCGCTTTTTACAATGCTAATTGTGGCAAAGCAGCTTTACATTAATAAGAAAATGGTGTCATTGTGCAGCTTATTCTATATATTATTGATTCATTCCGTTGCAAATATCAGTAGTTATTAGTCTAGTTAATTTATGTATATCAGCACTGCAGAAAACAGTGACGTAATCGTCCGGCTCGGCTCAGTTCACATACAACGACACCAATGCAGGCATATCAAAAACACTGCTGAACATCAAGCAAGTGTCCCCAACTTAAGCAAACTGTTGTTAGTCTTTCAATTTCATTTCCCTATAAAAAACACAGACCACAGTGAATTCTAAAGAGTAGATAGGTGTCATACTTGTTTTGTAAAGACATTTTTACAAAAGAAAACATTGGATAATGCTTCACGTACCTGATAGTGTTTAGTTCATTGTTTTATGAGTAACAGAGCGTGTTTGTTGGGTGACAATCTTTGCTGGTGTAATGAAAAAATGACTTGATCTGAGACATGTGTGAAGTGTTTTGGTGGTTTTACTGCATTTTGAAATGTACTGTTGTGCCAAGCTTAAAGTTGGTAAGGAAAACTGTCCTAGAGATTGTAAAAATCGGTAAATCTCTCTTTTACCTTGGACTAAGATCTGGTGGTCCAAAGCAGTTGAGAGTGGGGATGAGCAGTTTGGCAGGTTTGCGTCCTGTACCTTCAGAATCTGTCTGTGTCCTATGGGTGGGTTTAGGTGTAGATGAGGGTGGATGGGTTTGTTTCTGTACTTTGGTCTGCGGTTTGGGGGATGGGTTTGGACTCCAACCCCTGACGGGTGAACGACAATGTCTCAGGGCATTGAATTGCAGTAACTCCTCCCCTAAAAGGTTCCCCAAGGATGTACGTCGCACTGGACTGCCTAGATTTGGCAGGAGTAGATTTCGACATGTATTGGAAGCAGGTGGAATGTGGAAGTACTTGTTGGGATCGTCAGCCTTTTCTGCAATAGATGGACGCTTATTCTCAGTTGATGCACAGGAGTCGGGGTAGTTGTGCTACAGGGAGAAGACAAAGAAATGACAACAGACCTGCGGTTAGGTTTGCAGATGGCTACATGAATGAGAAACATCCACCTTTTACCTGTGTTTCAAATGATGAGCGACACCTGATTCTTTGTATTTTGTAGTAACAATATGAAAAAGACCTTCACTCATGTCTCTTTCCTGGTTTGTTCTTACACAGGTGCTTTAAAAGGTAGTTTTATCTCTTTATCACTTCAAATCCTGAAATGTTTTTAAAGCAGGGAAATATAACATTTATCAGTCAAAATGAGAGAGCGCACTTTGAAATATCAATCAATTCCCCCTTAATGAACGTTTTGATTAACGGAATATAAACATGTTATATATTTTACATGTTACTACAGTAATACTTGACACTCTTTGCTTTTTATTCATGGCCTCCTATAAACAGCATAATTAAGCCTTTACTGTACAGGTCTGGATATGCGTTTCCTTCAGGCTGATGTTTAAAGGCCTGTTTACACAAAGACAAATATTTTTTGAGGAAATTCAGGGCAATAAACATTTTAATGTGAATAAACAATCATTTAATATGAATTTAATATGAAACAGCCGTTTTCACATCGAAACGAACATTTGTCTGCCGTCAATACAACAGATGTTTTTTTGTTTTGTTTTTACAGAGCGCTGTTCTAATCTCCTTTCCATCACACTAGTCAATAAGATTTTTGGTCATAGAGCTTCCGCTGTCACATAAAGAATCGGTGGCATTCACAAACAGACTCTTTTGCCAGGTGACAATAAATAGCAGAGGAACAATCCAGAACTGGCTCTCTTGTATTTAATTATTTTGATAAACATTATAGTGACCACAAAAATCTGAATGGCTGTTTGAAAGCATGTTTGATATGCTTTTTTCTGTGTGATAAATGATAATGATTAATGATTCATTAAGACTTTTCACCTCGCATTTGGTGTGAATACTTGCCAAGATGGGCATTTTGACAAAATTCTGTCCTAAACCACGGAAATAACTCTCTTTAATACTGATAATGCCTTGTTTAGTGTATGTAAGAATGTGTTTGAGACTGTAGTCATACCTCAGTCTCACTGCCCTCTCTCAGATTATATGTGAGGTTACGGTGGATGTCGGTGGTGAAGAAGCTGGCATACTCAGGATACAGTTCAAGCACATCACTTAAACCTTTCACACTGATGTACTGAAGGTCACAGTATGTCAGTGCCTTCACGTCTGCATTCGTCTTGATCACATGATTCTGACTTGGCAGGTCTGAGCCAATCAGATCTCCTTTTCCTGTAATGACACCAACGCTGTATTAAAGCTATTACAGTTCAATTCCATATCAATCTAATGTTTAATTTTGTTTATGTATAATACTGTGGTTGTTAAAAAATGTTTTGGGTTCAATATACTTTTTACAGTAATGCACTGACAATGGAACTCTAAAGGGCAGAGTATTGTGCTAGAATTAACTAAACAATTTTTAAAAAGTAAAACAAGACTTAAAATGTAAGTTTAACGTGAGACCACCCACAGGAATTGACCCTTCGCCAACACTATGATTGACAGGCGATCTGACCAATCATAACCCTGAATCCACCATTTTGTCCAACAAAGCGGTCAGGGGAGTTAGTAGATTAACGTTGGTGAACGTGAACTTCAGAAATTGTGTGTACTTGCATCTTTCCGCTCTTGAAACAACATTCCTTCTGATGTTCATTCATGTTTATTTGATGCTTTAAATGAACTAATATGAAGAGATGATCGGTTCACGAGGAGCTACAGCGATCTGTCACGACACATTAATGAGACACTATATGGTATTTATTGTTTAAACTTCTTAAAAAAATTATAATATGAATTATAAATATGAAATATGAATTATTAAATATGAAACTGTTTCATATGTCTGTTGACACCTTGTCAGTGTCCCCTTAGCTCCGGGACTAATTTTCACTGCGTGAGAACATGATGTGTGGCCTGAGAGCGCATGTCAGACAAAGCAACAGTAACTAGTAACTAAAGGGGGCTTTGCTAAGGGTCAATTACATCTGTAACACTAAACTATATAGTCCAGTAATCCCACAACTAAGTACATTTGTGACTGTGACAGCTCAAACAGCAACAGCTCAAACAATACAACATTTTATACAAAATAATTAATATAAGAGGTAGCTTCTCATAATGTCTGGCACAATTGCTTCTTACTTAACTGGCCCTACTCTCACCACTCAAGTCACAGGCATGGGAGGTGGACATGCTAACTAGCAGGTGCTAGCATCAGTTGCTAGTGCACCTCCTGAAGCCAGGAGAGTGAGGATTACTCGCACAGCACTTTATTAGCTGGACATCAATCAGTGGCGGTTCTACACGGAGGCCTAGGGAGGCGCGTGCCTCTGTAGACATGTCCCTGGCCACCCCTGTGGCCCCCAGTGCTGACCAAACAAAAAAAAAAATTATTATGACTTTATTATGGTTTTACACGCGAGCGCCAAAAGCGGAACTAATGGGACGGAACGTTCTACACGGGTAAATTAGAGCGGCGCCGGCCGCGTAAGTGACTCGTATCTCGTAAGTGACTTGTTGCTCTTGCACAATGTTGTGATGTTAATCACGTAACTTCATCTGTCTTGGCTGTTGCATTGCGATACCATACATTTAAGTAAAGTAATCAACAGGCTATCTGCCCGTGTTAAGCACGTTTTTTTTCTTCTGATAGTTATCTTGAAACGAGGAAGGGACGTGGCGTCCTTTTTTTTGTAAACAAAAAAGTGAGAGAAACAAATCAAGGTATTGAGAGAGTTGAGGAGCAGAAAGAGGGAGAGCAAGAAGAGTCAGTGGAGGCTGGAGAGAGTGAGGACTCTGACACACAGAGGGACATTCCAGAGGATGAGGAAGATGAAGAAGAGGGGGAGGAGCATGAAGAAGAGGGTGAGAAGGATGAGGAAGAGGGTGAGGAGCATGAAGAAGAGGGGGAGGAGGATGAGGAAGAGGGTGAGGAGGATGAGGAAGAGGGTGAGAAGGATGAGGAAGAGGGTGAGGAGCATGAAGAAGGGGGGAGGCGCATGAAGAAGATGGTGAGGAGGATGAAGAAGAGGGGGAGGAGCATGAGGAAGAGGGTGAGGAGGATGAGGAAGAGGGTAAGGAGCATGAAGAAGAGGGGGAGGCGCATGAAGAAGATGCTGAGGAGGATGAAGAAGAGGGGGAGGAGCATGAGGAAGAGGGGGTGGAGCATGAGGAAGAGGGTGAGGAGGATGAGGAAGAGGGTGAGAAGGATGAGGAAGAGGGTGAGGAGCATGAGGAAGAGGGTGAGGAGGATGAGGAAGAGGGTGAGAAGGATGAGGAAGAGGGTAAGGAGCATGAAGAAGGGGGGAGGCGCATGAAGAAGATGGTGAGGAGGATGAAGAAGAGGGGGAGGAGCATGAGGAAGAGGGTGAGGAGGATGAGGAAGAGGGTAAGGAGCATGAAGAAGAGGGGGAGGCGCATGAAGAAGATGCTGAGGAGGATGAAGAAGAGGGGGAGGAGCATGAGGAAGAGGGGGTGGAGCATGAGGAAGAGGGTGAGGAGGATGAGGAAGAGGGTGAGAAGGATGAGGAAGAGGGTGAGGAGCATGAGGAAGAGGGTGAGGAGGATGAGGAAGAGGGTGAGAAGGATGAGGAAGAGGGTAAGGAGCATGAAGAAGGGGGAGGCGCATGAAGAAGATGGTGAGGAGGATGAAGAAGAGGGGGAGGAGCATGAGGAAGAGGGTGAGGAGGATGAGGAAGAGGGTGAGAACGATGAGGAAGAGGGTGAGGAGCATGAAGAAGAGGGGGAGGAGCATGAGGAAGAGGGTGAGGAGGATGAGGAAGAGGGTGAGAAGGATGAGGAAGAGGGTGAGGAGCATGAAGAAGGGGGGAGGCGCATGAAGAAGATGGTGAGGAGGATGAAGAAGAGGGGAGGAGCATGAGGAAGAGGGTGAGGAGGATGAGGAAGAGGGTAAGGAGCATGAAGAAGAGGGGGAGGCGCATGAAGAAGATGCTGAGGAGGATGAAGAAGAGGGGGAGGAGCATGAGGAAGAGGGGGTGGAGCATGAGGAAGAGGGTGAGGAGGATGAGGAAGAGGGTGAGAAGGATGAGGAAGAGGGTGAGGAGCATGAGGAAGAGGGTGAGGAGCATGAGGAAGAGGGTGAGGAGGATGAGGAAGAGGGTGAGAAGGATGAGGAAGAGGGTGAGGAGCATGAGGAAGAGGGTGAGAAGGATGAGGAAGAGGGTGAGGAGCATGAAGAAGAGGGGGAGGAGCATGAAGAAGATGGTGAGGAGGATGAGGAAGAGGGTAAGGAGCATGAGGAAGAGGGTAAGGAGCATGAGGAAGAGGGTGAGGAGGATGAGGAAGAGGGTGAGGAGCATGAAGAAGAGGGGGAGGGGCATGAAGAAGAGGGGGAGGAGCATGAAGAAGAGGGGAGGAGGATGAGGAAGAGGGTGAGGAGGATGAGGAAGAGGGTGAGAAGGATGAGGAAGAGGGTAAGGAGCATGAAGAAGGGGGGAGGCGCATGAAGAAGATGGTGAGGAGGATGAAGAAGAGGGGGAGGAGCATGAGGAAGAGGGTGAGGAGGATGAGGAAGAGGGTAAGGAGCATGAAGAAGAGGGGGAGGCGCATGAAGAAGATGCTGAGGAGGATGAAGAAGAGGGGGAGGAGCATGAGGAAGAGGGGGAGGAGCATGAGGAAGAGGGTCAGGAGGATGAGGAAGAGGGTGAGAACGATGAGGAAGAGGGTGAGGAGCATGAAGAAGAGGGGGAGGAGCATGAGGAAGAGGGTGAGGAGGATGAGGAAGAGGGTGAGAAGGATGAGGAAGAGGGTGAGGAGCATGAAGAAGAGGGGGAGGCGCATGAGGAAGAGGGTGAGGAGCATGAAAAAGAGGGGGAGGAGCATGAAGAAGAGGGTGAGGAGAAGAAGAGGGTGAGGAGCATGAAGAAGAGGGGGAGGCGCATGAGGAAGAGGGTGAGGAGCATGAAGAAGAGGGTGAGGAGCATTAAGAAGAGGGGGAGGAGCATGAAGAAGAGGGTGAGGAGAAGAAGAAGAGGGTGAGGAGCATGAAGAAGAGGGGGAGGCGCATTAGGAAGAGGATGAGGAGCATGAAGAAGAGGGGGAGGAGCATGAAGAAGAGGGGGAGGAGCATGAAGAAGAGGGTGAGGAGAAGAAGAAGAGGGTGAGGAGGAAGAAAACATACAGGGACAGAGAGAGGGACAGAAAGGGGATCCATGTGGATCAAGTACTGCACCATCAGGTTTGTGATGAAGAAGGTTATTACTATTTGCAAAGCAGTTCAATTATAATTTCATTGTAGGCCTACTGTATGTCCTCAAAATGGTGCTTTCTCCTGTAAATAATTTTGTCAATATGGATCTAATGTTTCTTTATTTATAAGTAAATACTAGGCCTACATTTTGAAATACATGCAGTACATGCAGATATTCACTACCAGTCAAAAGTTTGGAAACTACTATTTTGGTTGTTTTTCAAAGAAGTCTCTTCTGCTCACCAAGGCTGCATTTGTTATTAAAAATACAAAAAATAAGGTTCTAAAATTGTGAGATATTATTAAAATGTAAAATGACTGTTTTCTATGTGAATATATAGTAAAGTGTAATTTATATCCTGTGATCAAAGCTGAATTTATCATCATTTCTCCAGTGTCACATGATCCTTCACAAATCATTGATAATAATCATCAACATTAATGAACCTACCTTTTTTTTGCACCTGCACTCACTCTTGTACAAATGTTGTACAATGTTGTAATAAATGTTTATATGATTGTAAAGTAAAGTAGTTTATAATCTTTAAATATAATTTGTTAACATTTTTAATGTGCCCCTCTGGTTAAACACTGGCCCCTCTTTGGCCCCCCTAGTAAAAATGGTCTAGAACCGCCAATGACATCAATACACAATCCGAGTCGGATTCGAACCCTCATCACAGGCAGGGGAGTACGCACACTAACAAAGGCACTAAAGACCGCAGCCTCTAACATCAGTTTTGACTTGCTAGTGCACCTCTTGAAACAAGAGGAGTCGGACTTGAACAGCTCTTTACTAGCGGCCCTCTGTTACTTCTATTGTAGGGGTGGTACTGCAAACACATTTTAAATTTGTTTTCACAAACTGCAGAATAGTTGAAAACGGTGTTGTGGTATTTGACAGCATATCACAGAAGCTGTATATTGAATCTGAAACTATAGTACTGTTACACTGCGTCAGCTGTATTAGAAAATCAGGTGTAGTGTTGAGAAGGAAAGTCAATACAGAATGTACAAAAACAAGTTAAAAGGCAGAAAAGAGACCAAGAAATGTTACCAACCCAGAATAGCCAAGACCATGCTGTCCTTTAGAACCTCCAGTGACCCAGAACAGACAAAGTAGTTGGCCTGTAATGCGTCCCCCTGTCTGATGAGATATTCTCCCGGCGTACAGAAAGAGGTTTTGATGTGGAGGGAGAGAGAGCGCAGGCAACCCCTACTGGCACCCTCAAACACAGGCAGTTGCAGGATGTCTTTGTTTAAATGCATGGCTATATCAGCACGCAACTCATCAGGGAAATCATGCAAGAGCTGCAGAAAAAAAAAAACAGAACATAAAGACTTTTTTCATTTATAAAAAAGTTTAACATTCTGAAACTTCAGACAAATAGACAGAAAGGTTGTTAGGATGTTGTGACCCAGAACCCAATCAAAGTTGGCCATCTTGATGGATGGATCTCTCAATTCCCTATTTGGACTACAAGGAATGAGGAGTGAGGAATCTTCAGAAGGAGGCGTGAGCGAGGATGTGCATCCTATGAAGCCTTTCTCGTCTATATGTGTCTGAAGCACATATAAATTCTTCTCCCTCTTCACATCTGCCACAATAATTCTAATTTATGTATTACTTTTGCAGTTTAAATAAAATACATACATCTCAAATATTTCAACAGGGAAATTTATAATGAGTTTCTTAAATAACTTAACTTTAAAAACATAATTGAAGCTCCCCTGAGACATTTGAAGTGATCCATAAGTGATCAAGAATCTTCCAATACACAAATAAGATTTCATTCAATTCCTCCATCCTCATTTAATTTCCTCGCATCCTTCCCTCACATCCTAAGGGGGATGAGACACGAGGAAAAGAAGCGAGAAAAGTAAAAAAGGACGCACACATAAGAAATGAGAAGCACCCCAGGTCTGTATTTAGGTCTACAAAAGTTTTTGGTTTCCTAGTCAAAGTTAGATTTACATATGTTTAGCTTCATTGTGTTTTGGTTTCATTTTCCCTTCTCCTGTTTTGCCTGTATTCCCGGTTATCCTTAGTTTCCATGGTTTCTGATTAGCTACTCGCCTGTTTCTGGGTTCATTCATTTTCTAGCTCTGTATATTCAATATAAGCTTTCAGTTCTCTCAGTTCTCTGTTCGGTGTCGTCGTTGTTTTATGTGGTTGTGCTATACTGTTGTTCCTGCATGTTCCTGCTGGATTTATCAAAGACCGTTTTTATTTATCTTCCTTGTCAACGTGCAATCATCGCATCCATTGTCTGACAGAGGCTCAATTGCTAAGTTTAACCTCGACGAAAACATTTTGTGTTTTGTTAAATGAATGCTCATACACACATTGTGTTGCTTATCAATTGGTAACGTAGTACTTCAAGAATCATCATCTTGGCCTGACCCTCAAAGATATATATGATGCTACACACATAGTGTGAGTGGGGTGCTTATTGATGCTGTAGAAAACTTCTCCTAGTGTTTTGTTCACTCCACATGGATAATCCTTATCGATCATGATGAAAAAGCATTCTGAAAGGTTCAGAGTTCCTCTGACCAGAGAACGCATTAAGCCTATCTCGAAACCTGTCTCGGAGTGCCTACTACATTGCATTGTTGACACACACACACACACACACACACAGGAAAGTTGTACAGCTTGCAATGCCCCATTCAAGTGAGAACCCAATCAAAAGATAAGGGCAACATCTCCCTGACAGTGCGCTGAGCTTCACCAAACACGCTTTCGAGATTGTCTTCTCTCACTTCACATATCCTCACTGTGTGGGAGAGCTAACTGTATGCCCCTCATAAATGCATTTATTGCCCACATTCCCAATCTTATTGTGTTGTGAAGTGCTGGTATTAGTGTCACAACACTATCTGTTGTTCGTAATTGAAGTTGACTCTGCTCATGTGTTGGCTGCACCAACACGGGTATCTATCATGCTTTCAGCTTTAAGCATTTACTAACCTTTACCTCTTCAAGGAGTGGTACCATTCTGCGTCAGTTATGCACACTGTAATGTACACTCTTCCCCATTCCCTGCTGAAAAAAGCAAAACCGCTGGTGTAGCTGCTCCACCAGCAACTAGGATTCCATGCTGGTCCCAGCATGCAAAACATACCTTATGCTGGTGACCAGCAAAGCTGGATTTTTCAGCAGGGTGGCATCAACTACTGATACAATGAAGAGTGAATAAGATTCGAAAGAGAATGTCTTTATTTACTGTATGCTTGTAACCTCAGTTCCCTGAAATGAAGGGAACAAAACTTTCCCTAACCTGGCCAATTACTTTGCTTGAATGTTCATACTGAGCGTATCACTCTCTGTCCATCAGTCGAAAGAATCAACGGATCATAGCTCCTGATACAATGTCTCGATCCCTTCATCTCGGGAAACTGAGGTTACATGCATAACCGAATTTCTAAAGAGTACATCAACACAAAATGCGGCACGGCATGGATTAGTATGACTGACATTAAATGCTGAGAACCATAAACCATCAACCATCCCAAACCGGCGTGATCAAAATGATCTTAAACTAGATGGAACTGGATAAAATATTTTGACTGTTGCGATTCAAAATGGGTTTAATGACCCGTAACTCTGCCTGAGTATCGGACAAGTGTTCACTGTTGGCCAGAGGAGAACTAAGCCTGGTTTCTCCCGAGGTTTTTTTCTCCATTTGTTGGAGTTTTGGTTCCTTTGGCTTGCTTAAGTTGGGGACACTTGCTTGATATTCAGCAGTGTTTTTGATATGCCTGTATTGGTGTCGTTGTATGTGAACTGAGCTGAGCCGGACGATTACGTCACTGTTTTCTCCAGTGCTGATATACATAAATGAACTAGACTAATAACTACTGATATTTGCAACGGAATGAATCAATAATATATAGAATAAGCTGCACAATGACCCCATTTTCTTTGGGAGCTGCTGTGCAGCCAAAATTATTTGCCAATTATTACTGTAAAGCTGCTTTGCCACAATTTGCATTGTAAAAAGCGCTATATAAATAAAGGTGACTTGACTTGACATAGTCACCCAACACCAATTTATTATTCGGAAATTGAAGAGAAATATGGAGTAGATTTTGCTGTTCGTAAGAAAAACGAGTTGAAAATGTTTATTTTTGGCCAAGTAGCATTCCCCATCACCTTAGATGGTGTGTAATATGTGTAGTAAAAAGCAATAACCTCGATGCAACCAAGGACATTCTCACCTCATTGACATCAATGCCATTATTCACAGACCAGGTGGTCTGGAAATATTCCAGCATACGTTGTTTCAGCTGCCGTGGTAGGCGGTGAACACGAATGAAGTCCTTCAGATCTTTCATGCGCGTGTGATATTGCGAGCGGCGTGAGTACATGCGCTGGATGATGGCTGTTACATTCCCAAACACCACAGCGTGCATGAGAGCTGTGTGAGAGAGAGAACCAATATGATTCATGATCCAGCAAAGTAGCAATAAGGGCATTAAACAGGCTAATGTTAAACATGCAAACATGTATAGCACTATAAAAAAAAGTCAGTGATCCTACTTTTGCCTTTTATTATGAGGTTTCGGCTCATGTGCGCGAATGATTTTATGTTCACGTGGTGAGAATTATTGTGTTAACCATGTTCTGGTTGTGAGGATCAAGAGTCATGAAACACTAAACTACATTTTGTACACCATAGAAGACAATGTATGTAATTACATTTTTAATAAATATGAAATCCTAGATCTAGGATAAATTTGGCTAATTGTAGGATTTTTAAAAAATCTACATTACCAGAGTCTCATTTCGAAGACTGCTGTAATGCCATGCCGTCGCCCGATTATTCACTGGTACCGCTGCTTCTGCTTCTATGATCATTTCCTGTTTGGCAGCCATTTAACCCTTGTGCATTGTTCAAATTCACGACCCTTACGTTATGTTCGTGGCTTTAACTGCTTTAATAGATTTAAGCAAAAAAATTTGAAAAAAATATTTATCTGATACATTTTTAATCAACCTCAGTCCTGATCAAAACTACTAAATTTAAAAAAAAAAAAAAATTCAGGATTTTAACTCTTTAAAACATTAAAATCTGATGCTGCACAAAAACTAACAGCGCATCAAAGCCAATGTTGTTTCTAATCTTTGACACGTTTTTTCCCAAATCAATAAAATCATTTATGAATTTGGCAATTGGCAAAGAGTTAAAATCCTGATTTTTTTTTTTTTAATTTAGTAGTTTTGATCAGGACTGAGGTCGATTAATAGATTTAAGCAAAAAAATTTGAAAAAAATATTTATCGATACATTTTTAAAGCAGTTAAAATCATAACGAAAGGGTGGTGAATTTGCTCACAGAGTACTATTGAGTTTTTGAAAATTTTCAAAGCATTTTCCCAAAATATGTGTCAAAATAAGATTTGTCACCAAAAATCATTCCATGTGCTGAAACACGGAGAAAGTTCTGGCCAAATTAAGACTCAAAAATTCCCCATAGTGGATGAAAACATCCCGAACAGCACATAAGGGTTAAGCATGGCCAGGCCAAACAGGCTTTGCGAAGTATTGCCAGTTCAACTGCCTCACCGAGCGTTTCCATTGTCTTGTTTGAGTGCTACGTGTTTGACTTGTTCATTTGACTATTGCCTGTTTATCTGGATTTTTGCCTTTTGGATTACCCTTGAGCTTGTTTGCCGGTTGGACTGTTTTGCCTGTGACTTCGACTCTGATTTCAGTTTCATGATTTGGACTGTTGCACTCTTTTATTATTAAACTTCTGAAAATGCATTCTAACATGGCTTCAGCTTCACCCTCATTCCAACTGCACTTTCATTTCTTCAATGAGACAGCCTCAATGATGTACGGCTGACAAATGTAACCTGTCTATGATAATGATACACAGGAAACACGTCAGTGTCACAGAATGTGATGTTTTGAAGCACTGCACCACTTTAATGACACATCATCTGTGCATAAATCTACTGTTGGGATATTCACTGTAGTGTTTTATGAAAAACTGTAAAATAGTGTTCAATAAAGTGTTTGCTGTAACACTTTAGAATAAAGGTCCGTCATTAATATGCAGGAAGTGATGCAGTACAAATGAGTAGAACTCCATTAACACTTCAGCTATTATTAACTTCTATGGAAACAAGATTAGCTAATCAGTAATAGGAAAGTAGTTACCTATATGGTGGTTACTGCTTACCTCCAATGAGCATAGTACAAACAGAAAAGATCTTCTCAGCGTCAGTGTTGGCACAAACATTGCCAAAGCCTACACTGGTCAGACTGCTCAAAGTGAAATACAGAGAGGCGATGTAGGCACTGCGAACTGAGGGACCACCAACTGTACTGTTCAGATAGGGCTTGTCCAGACGCCTGCCCAACTCATGAAGCCAACCTGAGAGAAAGAAAGAAACCAATGATATACTGCATGTTAGCGCTGCACAAACTCAGATGGCAATTATTTGGTTATATATTGTGATTTGAACATCTCCAGATTGAGGAACAAAGAGAACACACTCTGCTGTCAATAGAAGGATGTTCACTCATCAAAGGAGTATATTCTCTACAAACATCAAATGAGAGCAAAAAGTGATTGTGATGATAAAATAGAATAATAATTCAAATGTATTGTACAGTACAATAGTAAAATTAAAATATCCTTTTGTCTAAATTTATATTTACAGATATTTACTACTACACTTAAAACATGCTATGTACCCACAGACCAATTTGCGCAATTGCATACTTCTGTTAAAACTGGTAAACTTAAGTTCAAAACCTAACATAATACAAAACTAAATAAGATAACATGCATTTTGGATGTGAAATATACTGCTGTAGCAAGCTGAAAGTTGGAAAGGAGAAATGTCTGAAAATGCGGTTTGTTAAAAGCTGTAAACCTCCTTCCTCCACACTGTTTGCAATGGCCAGTGCCAATCGGATCGGGCGGAATTATGCAAATTCTGGGAATCAGGAGCACAGACAGGGACAGGGACGCTCTCAGGGCCAATCAGTTGCCTCAAAAATTTTAAGTTAAGAATTCAAAGTTTAAGTAAGCAGAACTTGCAGATTTTTATTTTGTACTCATTCATTTCAATTGTCCTTAACTTGAAATATTTGAGTACACTGATTCATTCATTTAACTTAAATGTTTGATGCAACCTCAATGTGAACATTTTTATTAGTGTAAACCTAGCTATCTATAACAAGCTAATTCAGAAAATGCTAACTTGCTAACAGAAACGCATTACCAGAAACTATTTTAAATTGGCATAACAAAACATTAAATCAACTAAATCTCCAACTTCACAATAAACTTGCACAAAAAAAAAAACATTATAACACTTAACTTTAACATTTGCTCTCCCTTTCGAGTGCCATGGGCAAAGCATGCTGGGAAATAGAATTCCCAGCCCAGTTTCAGTTAAACGTAAGTTTGTCAAATTAAAAGAAATAAGTTCATAAAACTCAAAATAATGAAACAGTTCAGTTTACTTAAAATATATCAGTTCTGTGAACTTGAACGTGCTAAACACTTAATTTGACTAAACTAATTTGTTTAATTTAGGTTTTTTCTACTCAAACCAATTCATTATTTTGAGTGTTAGTGTTTTACAGTGATGTTTGTTTTCTGTACTGTTTGTGGAGTTCCAGAGCGATCCATTTTTGCATTTTTTAAACTAATGAATGCTGCCTCTAAACAGCATGTAAAGACACAAAATGATAACGTTACACATTGGTCAGATGGTCTCTTCCTATTTAGCTCTACGAGACTTGATCTGATTGCGTGGTTTCTCTATTCAAACATCCCATTATATAACGTAAGCAGAGCACCAATCAGCTCTTTCTAAGATTTATTTGACAGATCAGAGTGTGTGAATATCTCACCAATGTCCCAGGCTCCATTGGCATTGGTCTCCATCTCTTTGCGCCCGATGATATACCAGATGCAGGCCATCCAGTGAGCCAGCAGAGCGAACATCGACATGAGCAGTGTTAGCACCATGGCGCTGTACTGCGAATATCTGTCCAACTTCTGCAGCAGTCTTAACAGACGCAGCAATCGCACAGTTTTCAGCAGGTGCACTAGAGATGTCTTGAACAAGCACAAACATATGTTATATGTCAATAGCCTATGTGCATATCTGTAAATTGGAATCACATAATTTGCTATAATTGAAAATCACTATAAATAACATGGTAATAATCAATCCGAACAATGGCATATATAAGTAAATCATGGTACCGCCACAAAACGTTTTTGTGAAGGACTTCTGGAGATTTCATTTGAATCATCATGCCCTCCCCTTTCCACTTTTTAAAATAAGCCATATGATTTCTACATAGTTTCTACAGTCACACATACGAACAAAACAGTTTATATAAAATAGTTTCTACAATCACACATTGGAACTTACAACAGTAACGTTAAATGCATAGAGCAGGTCAAAGGGCAGCGCGGCCACCAGATCCACGAAGAACCACGTGGTAGCATAATGCAGACAGATGGAGCGAGACTCGTACACCACCTGCCCTGACTGACTCACGTATGTGGTGCGAAAGTTAAGAATGATGTCTGAAAGAGAAGGCAGGTTAATGACTTTTGCTTGGAAATCACATTTTATTGAATTTTCTTTTGAGGCACATTTTTTGTTTTGCAAATCTATCCCTGATGGATGGATGGATGGATAGATAGATAGATCTAGACCAGGGGTGTCCAATCCTGCTCCTGGAGAGCCACTGTCCTGCAGAGTTTAGCTCCAACTTACCACAAAACACCTGCCTGGAAGTTTCATGTATGGCTGAAAACCTTGATTAGTTGGTTCAGGTGTATTTAACTGGGGTTGGAGCTAAACTCTGCAGGACAGTGGCTCTCCAGGAGCAGGATTGGACACCCCTGATCTAGACTCTTCATATGTTACTGGTGATATGTGCTGATGGTACACTAGCTGATGGTACAAGGTCACTCAAATGTTCTGTAGCTCAGATTCTTGCACTTTTTAGTAAACTCACCCAGGATAAAAAGCATTTCCACTGCGATGTCGCTAACTATTGTGCTCCTGCCTGCAGCCTCCAGATCGCTGTATGGTGTGAAACACACATTGTACGGAACGGTCACAGCAACATAGAATGTTGCCAGCAGAATCATCCAATCCCACAAAGCCTTGGACACACTGTAATGCAACAGGATGAATCGAGACTTCTGGACTGCTGCCACTTTGTACTCAGGCAGGGACGGTTTTTCAAATATATCCTGAGAGAAAGACAGCCACAGATGAGTTCTCATATCTCAAAGTCTTCGAGGCAGCTGTGAGATTCAGTGAAGCTTTGCTGAAGTCTCTTGCTTCTCATGTTTCCCCTGTGAAACTTTGTTGATACTATATGAATTAAAGTACATTTATACTGCATAAAAATATTAATACATTATATTTGCCTGTAGACTTCTTATGCTGGCACTTGATTATTAGACAGAAATGAATCCCTAACTATTGTTTTTTTTTAAATATCACAAAAATGATTGTCTGCCATGCTGTCTCAACAGTAAGTTTCTCTGACCTTTGAAATAATAGAAAAGCAGAATTGACAGGATAACGTATTCATTAAATAACAGCAAACTATGTTAAATCTTCCTTTGCAAGGACATCACTTCACAGATGATAAGTCTTGGTGTTTCTTTAATTTAACTTTTACATCACATAGGTCAGGGCAAGGGCCAAGCTCATGGTCTTTGGTCAGGATTAGTTCGAGGCAGCAAATCAAGTGGTTTCTAATCCATCTCCACTCTCATCTGCCACACTCTTCATTAAGATTAAAGAACAGACCCATGATGCAGCTGAACTCACAGTACCTCATGCCTTTTAAAAATTCTGGCAATATTCCTTTTATATAGTAAACTATAGTCTAGGACCCTAATTTCACAAAATCTAAGTGTGTCAAGTTTAAATTTGTCAAGGGGTTGAAAGCAACCCCTAAGCTTATTTCAATCAAAGCTGCACTTCCTTGCAAGTAACTTTCATTATACTTAAAATTCAGTCATTAATTAGATTACAATAAGATATTACTGTATTATAAACATTAAGTGTATAAATGCATTGAAGGAATGTGTATTTTGAGAAGCACTGTACAAATGAAATTGATTTGAGGTCACTGCTCTGATGGTCATAATGCTGAATAAATGTTCTCAGTTGTTGGTTTTCCACTTTGCAAGGCTTAAGTCATCAAAAACACTGGAAATCGTAGACTACTGAAGGTCTGATCATGCTGAATATTACATTTTTTATTCAGCTTTTTGCCTTTACTCACAGGACAGTGGACTCTAAGGAGAGGGGAATTGTGATTAACATGGAATCTGGATCCCCATGAGCTCAGGATGTCTTATATAGTATGTCCTGAGCATGTACACAGCCCATCAAAAGTAGGAAAAGTGCATGGATTTATTGCCGTCATAGCTATTGAATTTCCGTCTTTATTGGCAAATTATTATTTATTGAAAACTACGTACAAATTTCTGACACTATCATGTTGCTAAGAAATTATGGGGCCAGTGAAAATATTGGCAGGCGCATTCATGAACAACTGGGCCAAAAATCCTTATTGTTGAGCCTGCCTCATGATGCTTTTGTTTGCCTATTTTTCTCTCAGTCATTTGGAGTGTGATAGAACGAAGCCAGGTGGCTCTGCTGAGAGTGAAGCTGCGATGAAAACATGGCCATCTGTTACCAGGAGTGATCGGAAGTGTGACCTGCCAGTCTGGCCTCCTGTTCCACCATTGCCATGTGACATGGAGGATTAGACAACCTATATACTTCTGGCCTGCGCCTTTCACACTATTTGAACAAGTCAAAATGTCACCGGAAAATGGGATCATGCACAGATCCTGCGTCGTTACAGTAAGTGGTACAACAGAGACCAACTTGGTGGAGAGTTTCACAGCTTTTATAAGTAGTTCGTACACGTACTCACCCGACTTAGGCCGACGTCATTTTTGCTGTCGCGGGTAAACTGGCTGGTTAGCTGGTAAATCATGGTGTGACCCCTCCTTCTGGCTTTACTGATATGAGAGTTTCCAGTGGTCCTGTTGTATGGCTTGTTATCTGCACAAAATTAAAAGAGACTTAATAGCCTTGACGGCTGACAAATTATAAACATATTTAAATCGGTCTAATTTATGCAAGATTGTGCCAATGTGTGCGTGAGTGATGCAACCACCAATTTGTGAAGACTCTAAAATGTTTTTTATTCTCACTTTTTAATTTTTACTGTATTGTCATTATACAATACATGTGACCTCTAGCCTTTAAAATAGCTATTTCTTATCAAATGTCGAAAACAATTGTAAAAAAATTATGTTTTTTTTTTTTGTGGTGAGGACAGTACCATCAGTTCTGCTGCTGTGATGGCTCTTGTCGTATGTTTCTGTGATATCCTTGAATGAAAACAGAAAAAGCACCATCTCCCCCTTCTCATTCTTAATGGGCACAATGTCCAACAGACACCAGAATGAACTTCCTGAGATAACACACCAAAAATAAGAGTTACACACAGATTATGGCTGTAAATCAGTGACAAATCTTAAAGACACATGACTCTTACTGTCCAAACAATATAGTAACATATAGCTAATATTGACATTATGTAATTCTATAGGACGGAAGAGAACTGGCCCCTCAATCATTTTTTTTTCTCCTGACACCAAAATTGCAGCAGTCCCCTTTGGCTTTCTTATTGGGGGACTAAAGGGCTGAAGAATTATGAAATTACTTTCTAGAAGCTCCCTAATAAGAATACTTAGAGGTGGGTGACAAAACTCTTGTACCACAAGACGGGTAATCATATTAATGAATCTAATGGCAAATATAATATAATAATCCAACCTGTAAAGCTCTTTTGAAATAATGTGTATTATGAAAAGTGATATACAAATGAAACTGACTGACTTGATATTGCTTAAATGAACAAGGCCTAAAAAAATCCAAGCAACTATGACTTTCAAATAACTTCTTGAGGAAACTGCTGGGGGGTGGGCAGTATGACCAAAATTATATGCATAATTCTTACTTTGATCGCCTAATATAAAGATTAGTTGTCAATTGAAGTTAGCACGGTATTACTACAGTATTATTACCATTTTTCTTGTAGAACTGCACCTCAGCCTGGTACTCCTCCTTGCCCTCCAGAGCTTTCTCCACACCCTGGGTCACCTGCTCACTAGTGCCCAAGCCATATAGGAAATGACAACTGCAGTTCTTCTGCATCACCTCTGTTCGTCCAAACCCCGTCAACTCACAGAATCCATCGGAACAGTATACAATGGGATAGCCACGGTGACCCTGAGCATTTCCAAGAAGGAAGTTGCTGTCTGAGAGAAAAATTGATCAGGATTATTAAAGCTAGTTGTGAGCATTGTGTTTTATGCAGTATTGTTTCTGTAATGTTTCTATAGTTTTTATAGATTCTAATTACTGGACCAAAAACTTCAGCACATAAAAACCTAGAATACTGTCTAACACTTGATGGCTGCTCTGTTAAGTCGTCTTCGTCGGTTAGGAACCTGGGTGTGCTCTTTGATACCAATCTTTCATTTGAAAACCACATTTCTAGCATATGTAAAACCGCATTCTTCCATCTTAAAAATATATCTAAATTGCGACATATGCTCTCAATGACAAATGCGGAACAGCTAGTTCATGCGTTTATGACCTCGAGACTAGATTACTGTAACGCTCTACTGGGTGGTTGCCCTGCTCTCTTAATAAACAAACTACAGCTGGTCCAAAACGCAGCTGCTAGAGTCCTTACTAGAACCAGGAAGTATGACCATATTAGCCCGGTTCTGTCAAAACTGCACTGGCTCCCTATTAAACATCGTATAGATTTTAAAATCTTGCTAATTACTTACAAAGCACTAAATGGCTTAGCTCCCCAGTACCTGAGTGAGCTCTTAATGCATTATAGTCCTTCGCGTCTATTACGATCTCAGAATTCTGGCCAGTTGTTAATACCTAGAATATCAAAATCAACCGCAGGCGGTAGATCCTTTTCCTTTTTGGCACCTAAACTCTGGAACAATCTTCCTAGCATTGTTCGGGAAGCAGACACACTCTGTCAATTTAAATCTAGACTAAAAACGCATCTATTTAAACTGGCATACACATGACACACTATAAACTTTTGTCTTCATATCCATTAAAGGATTGTTAGGCTGGAGAAGACCAATTTGAAGTTTAATAACAGAGGTTAAGGCATGTACAAGACAATTCTCATTTATCCTGTTGTCAATAGGGATGATCTGAATAGGAGGTTGACAGGGTAAAGTAGCAATTCTGAGCCTTTCCACTAGACATATGCCATTGAAGGTAGTAGGAGCCCCAGAGTCAATTAATGTTGAAGGAGCATGAGAGAAACATTGTAGAATTACTGTAGTCAACTCAACCCTGCTGAAAAACCCAGCATTGCTTGTCACCAGCATTTGGAATGTTTTGCATGCTGGGACCCGTATGAGATTGGTTGCTCGTTTGTTGGTCCCCAATAAGGGATGCTGGTTGCTGGTCCTCAGCATACCAGGGTATGTTGTCTTTTGGGTGGTGGTATGATCCCATAAAGACTACAACAAAACATGTGTTACATATCACGTTTCTTGGTGTGTGTTCGTAGTTAAATAAAGACCAAGACAATTTTCCAAATTATTTTTAATAAATTACTGAATAAAGTAATTCAGTAAAATCTTCAGTGTTAAACAAACACTGCTCAATTGTCATGATTGTCAATTGGTCCCAATTTATAGAGAATAAGCGGTGAGTGAAATTAAGTAGATAAAGTGATAATCGAGCATTAGTGATGAACACCTGCAGTTAACAAGCAGAATCATTGAAGATAAGAGTAACAAGAACAGAAAAAAAAAAAGAGTTCAGCAGAAACACAACTGCAACTGACAGCATTACCATATTCACTTATTATAAACCAGTTTGGCTTGATTTCTTTGGCACATGTCAAAAGAGGTTGTTGAAATCAGTTTGAATCAGTTCACCATTATGGTGATTAGTGTCCCTTTTAGTTGGTCACTTGGCTCTTGACTTTAGTCAATAATTCTCTTTCAGCAATTAATGAAAGTGCAGGTTATCATTATTGTCTACAATATTTCATGCTTCTGACTACAATGACTTATCTTTTATTATGAGCACTTTTTGGAGTCAGTGACTGGCAGCTGGATTTTGACACTTGAGTTCTCAAATGAGCATGAAAGTCTTTAAAAACAGCATTCATCCAGTTGTTATTAATTGTCCCACTGAAAGAGCTCTTCTCATATCCTGTGTTTTTGAACAAACCGCTTATGCATTAGGCTTTTTTCATGGTTTTCATATCTCTAAATGTTTTTGTTCTGCAGTGTAAATGACTTTAATTGATTTGTGTACAGATCTTTTGAAAAAAAGAAACGATTCCTTGGATGCTTTGAAATAATTGACCAATTTACCAGTGACACTGATTAATACTGTAATGATAATTAAAGATTCCGTTCTACTTTCAGCAGAGGGATCAAAATCAATTTCAAAGTTACAAAAATATAATTTAATAAATCACGTTTTAACCTTATATTGTTTTTCATTTGCATCATTATTGTGTTAAATATAGAAATATACAAGCCAAAACAATGCTTGTCCCCAAAATAATACTTGCATACAGACAGCTGGACTGCTGGTCCACCAACACTAACCAAGACTAGCATAAAACAGCCTGGAGCAGCACTAACCACCATAAACCAGTATGGAGTCCATGCTGATTTATGCAGGATTTTTCAGCAAGGATCAAGCGAGGCAGCTATGGCAGTGGTTGTCAATCCTGTTCATGGGGACCCACTGCTCTGCACATTTTGTATGTATCTTATTGGACACACTCAGTTCAGTTAATGGAGCTCTCACCTAATGAGATGACGATCTGAATCAGGTGTGTTAAATAAGGGAGAAATCACTGGCTAGCATGTGACCGTACTCTCCTGGGTAGAGAAATAATTTGTCTTGTTGACAAAGTAATCTGTAACATGGAAGACTCAGGGGAAGAAGACTGATCCATGTGCAGAGAAATTTAGTAGTAACATGATAAATCCAAATAAGTAACCAAGGTTGCACACCAATTGTCAAAAACGAAAAAGGCAGGCCAGCCATATAAAAGCGGTTCATTAACCAAAACAATCAAAAACAACCAATCACAATTAGCTCTTTATGATGTTTAATTAAAGTTTGAAAGGAGCACATTCAGATAATCAACCCAAGCAGCGTGAAGAGGCCTGTATATAAATAGCCAACTCACCTCTGTCCCATGAGAGTGTTCCAGCATCCCTCCTCCTCCCCGACTCCTCACTCTTTTCTGTTTTTGTCCCAGCCAGGGATATGGGGGGGGGGGGGGGGGGTGTACTCTGGAGCCCTCACTCCGGACAGCAAGACAAATATCTATATTCTTTACTCTATTAGAATAGATGCAAGTGTAAACTCATGAACTGGTGGAAGATTTTTGAAACCACCTGACTCTACGTACTGACTTCTATGACCACTGACACATGAAGGGCCAAATTGTGATGGCTAGATCACTGAGTCAGAGCATCTCCAAAACCGCAACTCTTGTGGGGTGTTCCTGGTTTGCAGTGCTCAGTATTTATCAAAAGTGGTCCAAGGAAGGAACAGTGGTGAACCTGCGACAGAGTCATGGGCGGCCAAGGCTCATTGACGCATGTAGGGAGCGAAGGCTGGCCCATGTGGGCCAGTCTAACAGATGAGCTACTGTAGCTCAAATTGCTCAAGAAGTTGGTTCTGATAGAAAGGTGTCAGAATACACAGTGCATCACAGTTTCTTGTGTATGGAGCTGCGTAGCTGCAGACCAGTCAGGGTGCCCATGCTGACCCCTGTCCACCACTGAAAACACCAACAGTGGACACGTGAGTGTCCGAACTGGACCTCGAAGCAATGAAGAAGGTGGCCTGGTCTGATGAACTATGTTTTCTTTTACATCACGTGGATGGCTGGGTGCGTGTGCGTCACTTACCTGGGGAACACATGGCACCAAGATGCACTATGGGAAGAAGGCAAGCCGGCAGAGGCAATGTTCTGCTGGGAAACCTTGGGTCTTGCCATCCATGTGGATGTTACTTTGACTTGTACTACAGCAGGATAATGCATCCTGCCACAAACCAAAAATGGTTCAAAAATGGTTTGAGGAGCACAATAATGAGTTTGAGGTGTTGACTTGGCCTCCAGATTCCCCAGATCTCAATCCAATCGAGCATCTGTGAGATGTGCTGAACAAACAAGTTCGATCCTTGGAGGCTCCACCTCGCACCTTACAGCTCTTAGAGGATCTGCTGCTAACATCTTGGTGCCAGATACCACAGCACACCTTCAGGGGTCTAGTGGAGTCCATGCCTTGATGGGTCAGGGCGGATTTGGCAGCAAAAACGATATTAGGAAGGTGGTCATAATGTTATATCTGATCGGTGTGTATATACTGTAACACCACAACCTACAATAAAATCTCAACTTATACAATATTATAAAAATGTGAACAAAATCCCGATGAGGGACACTTTATTGCTTCCTTAATCACGGTGCCCCGCACATGACATACAAGAAAAAAAAGTCAATTGTGCGCACGATTTATCCTATTTTTTTCCCTGCATGTCATGTGTGGGGCTCCGAACTTAATATAATATAAATAATATAAATGTTGTATAAGTTTAACATTTTTGCAGTTTCATTTTTTTTTTTTGATAAACTCTTCTATTGTGATAAATTACCCATTATAGTGTGACAACGTGCCCCAATAGCAGGCTCAACACTTTAATTGAGCTACATTCTTCCTTTTCAGTAACGATGGAAATGTTCAATAGGGTTTTTTTGTAGCTATAAGGAAGGCATATGCCTTTTCAACTACCCTGAGAAATACTCACTGGAGTAAATTATGTGACAGCCAGTCCTGAACTACATTATATATTTTATAAAATTAAAGGTTCTAAACAATAAAAAATAAAATGATCAACATTTGTCGTTTGTAGGTGTCTTCAGTATAGATGTTCTAAAGTTCTTTCAGTAAGTCATCGGTTAGCACCGCAAGCTCCGCTTCAATGCGACTACTGCGCAGGAAAGCTGGTCTCTACGGCAACAAGAGGGCAGCTATTTTGGGCTGTGAGTACACTGGTGCTCTGTTACCCAGAAACATCCAGCATTGTGAGAAAAGAGCAGAGGACCTGTATCTCAAGAGAAGAAGTTAACATCAATGACACATCGCCTGTCTCTACACTTTTCATCTCAAACTCAAATTTGAGAGAACAGCAGAACCATTACCTTCCTCATAATGTCAAAATTAAAACAGACCGTTTGCTTCAGTTCAAGCTTCAGTCTGAAGAACATGACGAGTAAAATTAAGAAAAAAGAAATGAACCCAAAAGCAAATAAAATGCATTGTTCTTACTGAGATTCAACAGCAGCCCAAAGAACCAAAAAGTGAAATTTGGCACATTGATAGAGGAGAGTCTAAACATTCCTGACGGCCACTTCTATCTCGAACCCTCCAGCATCACCAACAAGTTGAAGTTGCACTTTTTTTCTTTTACCAGCACTTGGTAAACGTCATGGAAATTATGCTCTGAGGTTGTGTGAGCATTTAGTGATGACAATTAATTGCAATAAATTAAATGCTCGATTTTATTTCCTTTTGTAATTGTGTCCTCAAGTCAAGCCAAGTCATATTTGTTACAAAGCAGCTTCACGATAACAAACAGAAAAAAATTCCAGCATTAATGTCAAATTCAGCAATTAAGAACAGAAACTCATGCAGAGCACAATTATATTTTGTAACATGGCATACTGTTAAAATAAGAAGCTGTGAATGTGCATGAACATGCTGTTTTTTGTTTTTCAGAGAGGTGTTATCTAACAGAAGAGATTAAGTTTGCATGTTCTGTAAGCTGTGCGAAGGGTTTTCTTCATCACCACGGTAAGAAAGCACAGATGGGAGAATTGCATGCTATGCTTTTATGTCATCAGATTTGTGTTGCATGCCTGACCATAATCTTGGTACAAAGACTGTTATGGAAGAATATCGTTATCAAATTTCTGCAGATTTGATTGAATTGTGTCAAATTTATGATTATATTTAAGTATTTTTGTGTCGTAATGTTAAAAATTTTAGTCATTAGGCATTGATACTTCGATGCAATAGAGTCAAATCATTATGAATGAGAACCTTAACCTACAATCAACCTTTTAACTATAGTGGCTAAGAAGATTCAGGGTAAAAGGATTACACAAACAACTATGTCCCTTGACGTTCACTTTTCCCTCAGCACGCATGTATCTGAAAGACTAATGCCACAAGCGCACTCCTGCTACTACAAAACACAAGATTTATCTCCCATGATAAAACAAGAACAAACACACAAGTGTGCACTATTTGTATTAACTTGCAGAACAGGATGCAGTGCGTATGAACATATTTAGAAATAATATGAACATATTTAGTAATAAGTATGAAGAATAATAGTATACTTAAACAGAAATGCACTATAGATATAGATATTTGCACTACTGAATTGTTAATGACATAACTAACATAGTATATTCATTATGATATGCCTTCATTTGGCTGTTAAATGAACAGTAAAAAATGAATAAATAAAATAAACGTATAATATTTAAAATAAAACATAAAAGTATTTATATTCGAAACTGATCAACCATTGTAAAAATGTAACCTATATCTTTAATTAAAAAAAAAACTGTCATTTGGACAGGAAATGCTACTGTAAAAATTTTTTTTGCTTAACTTTAAGATACAGTATATGGTGAAAAAAATATCTATTCAATTTTATCCATCCATCCCCAAGGAATCCATGACCTTGGCGGTTTGAGCAATGGGATAGCGGATTTATTTATAACCACAATACATTAGGTTAACCCAACTGAAAGTTTTAAGGGGTATATCAGGTAAGTCACTTTTTTTATCCCAAAAACACTCTTCACAAGTACATAAACACAGATGCAAGCATAGCCTCACTGTACATAATTAATGTGAGCTCTACTGTGGCAGCATCAATCCTCAGTGCTCAAGGGGGTCGTTAAACCAGATGCGTTATAATTCTAATTGTTGTTATAAACATGTCAACAGTTCAAATAACTTAGTTTAGCAAGATTATATGACAGTAGAAGTATGTCCAAAACACACGTTTAAAAAAGCCACTATATTTTTAACCTTCACCTTCAAGGTATCAACTGCATTTTTTCAGCTTGAGTGTTCTCTCTGTGCACATGGGTTTGGTGTGTGCGTATTTGTGCCAGTACTTACGAGTGCCATCGAATCGAGTCGCAATGGTATCCAGGAAGGTGTTCTGGGGTGCCAGCAGCCCCTTCATCACTGGCATGATGCCAGCTTTCCAGAGTCAGCAGATGTTTAGGGGAAAAGCCTGTATGAAGCAACAATCTTCACTACATCCCAAAGAAAGGGTGGCCAGGGCAGATGTGAGGTACAGCAGAGAGAGCGCATCCTAAAACAGCAAACGTCACCCGAATGATGACTCCTTACTGTATACTTCCTCAGTCCAGTGGATGTATGACCAAGAAACAAACAAATCACCTTCCTTGTTAATGCAAACTTGCACTTTGTTCCTTCGCCTCTCTTTTTCCTGGTGAGTCTCTCTCAGATGTGTACACCTGCATGACAGAGGAGAATTCACAAGGTGCGCATCCCTGAAACGGCATGGATTTGTTGTTGTTCTGTAACACACTGTGGCAGAGCTAGAGACAGTTACATTTGTCTTCACCCCTCCTTCTCTGGCTCTTTCTCTCTTTATCCACACCCACTATTCATTCCCTCAGTTCTCATCAGCCACTGAGAGCACACACACAGACACGCACAACCACACACACGCACGCACATGCACGCACGCACACACACACAAACACACACGCACAACCACACACATAATTTTCAAAAGAAATCTATCAAACATACTCATCCTCATATATAGCAATCATTCCTGTACAGTCACAGTGACCTTCAGAAATTCTAACACAATTTTTAGAAATGGGTAAAAATGAGTCTTCAATTTATGTCCTCTGCTTTTTCAAATTGTATTACAAAAACATTCATGCAATAATGAGAGAAATTACTTTCATAGCAATATTATTGTTTTCCTGGAGTTTCCTGTATAGAGCCTTAGAGTTTTTGACTCAATTTTAAGAGCACATTATACCAAAAAGGTTCTAAATAAAGAAAAATGTCTATATAAGGAGAAAAGCTAAGTTGTATCATCTCAACAGTTATATTCCACTAACCAATTTGTCGTTTTAACTGGTTGATGATTTTAACACACAATGAACACCATGTAATATCCATTTAAGGTATAATGGATTATAGTTATAATGACAGGCTCCAGCATCCCCAGAACCCTACAAACAGTTACACATTGTTAAAACAAACAGTTATACATTGTTATAATATGTATATAAGTCTTGTGTATTTACATTGTTTATCTAAGATCTGCACAGTAGTGGTAAAGAGTGGTTGTTCAATTGATTAAGGCTCCTGTAAGGCTTATAGTTTATTTCAAAATGTTACATTTTGAACTAATCTAAGCTCGCTGCATTGTAACCATTTTTCATCTGAAACCATTAAAGTTTACAATAAGTTTGTTAGCAAATGAGTCATATAACCAATTCATGCTATGTTTTGGCTATTTAAAAGAAGACTATACTTATGTTCCTTTACTTAAAGCAGACAAAGACCTAATTAAACTAAATATTGTGGACACATTATAAAGTCTTTTGGGCATTGTCTCTTTACAGTATAAGATTAGGATATATATATATATATATACAGTACTGTGCAAAAGTTTTAGGCAGGTGTGAAAAAATGCTGTAAAGTAAGAATGCTTTCAAAAATAAACTTGGTAATAGATTATATTTATCAATTAACAAAATGCAAAGTGAGTGAACAGAAGAAAAATCTAAATCAAATCCATATTTGGTGTGACCACCCTTTACCTTCAAAACAGCATCAATTCTTCAAGGTACACTTGCACAAAGTCAGGGATTTTGTAGGCATATAGTTAGGTGTATGATTAAACAATTATACCAAACAGGTGCTAATGATCATCAATTCAATATGTAGGTTGAAACACAATCATTAACTGAAACAGAAACAGCTGTGTAGGAGGAATAAAACTGGGTGAGGAACAGCCAAACTCAGCTAACAAGGTGAGGTTGCTGAAGACAGTTTACTGTCAAAAGTCATACACCATGGCAAGACTGAGCACAGCAACAAGACACAAGGTAGTTATACTGCATCAGCAAGGTCTCTCCCAGGCAGAAATTTCAAGGCAGACAGGGGTTTCCAGATGTGCTGTCCAAGCTCTTTTGAAGAAGCACAAAGAAACAGGCAACGTTGAGGACCGTAGACGCAGTGGTCGGCCAAGGAAACTTACTGCAGCAGATGAAAGACACATCATGCTTACTTCCCTTCGCAATCGGAAGATGTCGAGCAGTGCCATTAGCTCACAATTGGCAGAAAACAGTGGGACCCTGGTACACCCATCTACTGTCCGGAGAAGTCTGGTCAGAAGTGGCCTTCATGGAAGACTTGCGGCCAAAAAGCCATACCTCCGACGTGGAAACAAGGCCAAGCGACTCAACTATGCACGAAAACACAGGAACTGGGGTGCAGAAAAATGGCAGCAGGTGCTCTGGACTGATGAGTCAAAATTTGAAATATTTGGCTGTAGCAGAAGGCAGTTTGTTCGCCGAAGGGCTGGAGAGCGGTACACGAATGAGTGTCTGCAGGCAACAGTGAAGCATGGTGGAGGTTCCTTGCAAGTTTGGGGCTGCATTTCTGCAAATGGAGTTGGGGATTTGGTCAGAATTAATGGTATCCTCAATGCTGAGAAGTACAGGCAGATACTTATCCATCATGCAATACCATCAGGGAGGCATCTGATTGGCCCCAAATTTATTCTGCAGCATGACAACGACCCCAAACATACAGCGAAAGTCATTAAGAACTATCTTCAGTGTAAAGAAGAACAAGGAGTCCTGGAAGTGATGGTATGGCCCCCACAGAGCCCTGATCTCAACATCATCGAGTCTGTCTGGGATTACATGAAGAGAGAGAAGCAACTGAGGCTGCCTAAATCCACAGAGGAACTGTGGTTAGTTCTCCAAGATGTTTGGGCCAACCTACCTGCCGAGTTCCTTCAAAAACTGTGTGCAAGTGTACCTAGAAGAATTGATGCTGTTTTGAAGGCAAAGGGTGGTCACACCAAATATTGATTTAATGTAGATTTTTCTTCTGTTCACTCACTTTGCATTTTGTTAATTGATAAATATAAACTATTAACATGTCTATTTTTGAAAGCATTCTTACTTTACAGCATTTTTTCACACCTGCCTAAAACTTTTGCACAGTACTGTATATATATATACATACATACACACACACACACACACACTCACCTAAAGGATTATTAGGAACACCATACTAATACTGTGTTTGACCCCCTTTCACCTTCAGAACTGCCTTAATTCTACATGGCATTGATTCAACAAGGTGCTGAAAGCATTCTTTAGAAATGTTGGCTCATATTGATAGGAGAGCATCTTGCAGTTGATGGAGATTTGTGGGATTCCAGGGCACGAAGCTCCCGTTCCACCACATCCCAAAGATGCTCTATTGGGTTGAGATCTGGTGACTGTGGGGCCATTTTAGTACAGTGAACTCATTGTCATGTTCAAGAAGCCAATTTGAAATGATTCGAGCTTTGTGACATGGTGCATTATCCTGCTGGAAGTAGCCATCAGAGGATGGGTACATGGTGGTCATGAAGGGATGGACATGGTCAGAAACAATGCTCAGGTAGGCCGTTGCATTTAAACGATGCCCAACTGGCACTAAGGGGCGTAAAGTGTGCCAAGAAAACAACCCCCACACCATTACACCACCACCACCAGCCTGCACAGTGGTAACAAGGCATGATGGATCCATCCTCTCATTCTGTTCACGTCAAATTCTGACTCTACCATCTGAATGTCTCAACAGAAATCGAGACTCATCAGACCAGGCAACATTTTTCCAGTCTTCAACGGTCCAATTTTGGTGAGCTTGTGCAAATTGTAGCCTCTTTTTCCTATTTATAGTGGAGATGAGTGGTACCCGGTGGGGTCTTCTGCTGTTGTAGCCCATCCGCCTCAAGGTTGTGCGTGTTGTGGCTTCACAAATGCTTTGCTGCATACCTCGGTTGTAACGAGTGGTTATTTCAGTCAAAGTCGCTCTTCTATCAGCTTGAATCAGTCAGCCCATTCTCCTCTGACCTCTAGCATCAACAAGGCATTTTCTCCCACAGGACTGCCGCATACTGGATGTTTTTCCCTTTTCACACCATTCTTTGTAAACCCTAGAAACGATTGTGCGTGAAAATCCCAGTAACTGAGCAGATTGTGAAATACTCAGACCGGCCCGTCTGGCACCAACAACCATGCCACGCTCAAAATTGCTTAAATCACCTTTCTTTCCCATTCTGACATTCAGTTTGGAGTTCAGGAGATTGTCTTGACCAGGACATGTGATTGGTTGATTAGATAATTGCATTAATGAGAAATTGAACAGGTGTTCCAAATAATATTTATTTATTCATTTGGCAGACGCTTTTATCCAAAGCGACTTATAAGGGGAGCAATCAGGGGTTAGGTGTCTTGGTCAAGGGCACTTTAGTCATGGTATCAAAGGTGGAGAGAGTGCTGTTCATTCACAATGCCCACCTTCAATTCCTGCCGGCGTGGGAATCGAACCAGCAACCTTCAGGTTACAAGGCCGACTCCCTCACCACTAGGCCACGACTACGACTACCCTCAATATAAATATACTGCCTTCATCCTGAGGCAGTAACATGAAGTGCTACAAAAGTAAGAAAGAGAACTTTATTTCACTTGGAGACACTTGCATTGTGGGAAAAAAAAATCAAGCTTCTGTTCAAATGAACCAAAGATTTATTTCTGAAATCCCTGGAAAGACTTTGCACAGTATCCATTGACAGATGCATCCTTATAAATCCTCTCTGGGTCACCAAAGGATACCCACACTGTGTGCTCAGGACATTTAACCCGGCCTCATTTATACAGTAGATGAATCTTATGCAGATTGAGAAAGTTCATTATGAATAAAAGCACTTGTTGTGAAATTTATTTCTATATCAGCTTTAAAGACATGAGTTGATTTGTACATGTCAGTGTACTTTACAACAATAAATCAAGAGCCTTGAAACAATAATATTAGTGAGATCATTCAAACTGATGTAAACTGTTGGTAAAAAGGTAAACCTTCTAGAATAAAATAAAAAGATGTCAGATAGGCTACACCATCGTCCAGACCCTTCAGCTCCACCTACTCTTTCAGCCTCGCCCGAATACTAATTCTTCCCTTCACCTTTTGTCTGGTCCCATTGATACTTACTTACCTCACTCCTCACCTGATTGCTACACTCATGGTTCTCACCATCTTCTACCTTCGTCGATCCTCTTCTCCAGTCCTGTCATCATCAGTCTCCTGTAGTTTATCCATCTGTCAGTCTTCTACATCTACAAAGAATCAGAGACTATTTACCACTGAGTTAAGTTCATTCAAACAATCTGCATTCCATCAACTCACCTGTTTGTTTCACCTGCTCTCTGCCACCTGCATAAATAAACCTTGTCTACGATATTACTTGTTTTGTCTCCTTCTGTCTGCTGACAGAAGGACATTTTGCAGAGCTTGACACAAGCATTCAGAAGAAACAACAAAGTTGTTGTGGATTGGAGACCAAATTGGAAGCCAAAAGTGGAGAATGGGGAATGAGGGACCCCTTTGCAGACCACAGTGGAGCTGAGCCAAGATGGAACCAAAGATTGAAGGGCCAATGTGGAGCCAAGAGATTGGAGACCACAGTAGTTCAGGCAGGCGAGGAAACCCTGGTAGTGTTGGTAAAGCTGGTGGTTCTTGGAGAGCCAGGAGAGCTGCAGGGTGAGGAAGACTCATGGTAGCAGATGAAGACAACTGAGGAGACGGAGGAGGAGGAAGGGCTAGAGTCCTGGATGAACCAGAGAGTTAATTAAGCTCGACTGAACTTACAGAATGAGGGAACACTAATTTTACAGCAGGAACAATGAGAATTGTATCTACCTCAAACAGGGTTGTAGGGGTGGGTATAGGGCTGCAGACTAGCATTTGAGTGTCACCAGATTTTAAAGATGGAGTCAAAAACACCTGGTTTGGTAGCACCGGAGTGGTGAGGGGTAATATTAGTCATACAAATGCTTATATTTCATAAAAAAGTGCAGTTAATTAATATTATTACATATGTTGCCTTTTGTAAATGCACATTTGACAGTAAAGCACGAACATGATTTGTGTATCGAAAAGTCTTTACTATCTTACAAGTCTCATGGCATAATATTTCTCCTGTTTTCTTTGCCAGTGCTGTTGAGAATGTCAATGCCGTTTCATTGAGCAGAGCTAATAAAAGGTTCAAGAGCTGTGGTTCAAACAAGTAGTGCAGTTTCATTCCACGTTTGGAATGTCTTTCATATGCTTCACATCCTCAAAGACAGTTGGGAAACTTTACAGTGGCACCTGTCTGAATCCCTGCAGAAGAGACAGGATGGCGAGCACTGGCTACAGGATGGACAGGACCGCAGCCGCTGCTTCCGGGATGGAAAGAGTGGCATGCAATACCTCTGAGACAAGCAATGGCTCTGGCAGAGGGTCTATGGAAGGCATGCGTTAAGGCTCGGGGTCTGTTGCAGGCATTTGCGCAGACTTGGGGTTCATGGTAGGCATGTGTGCTGAGCTTGAGGTCTGTGGTGAAGAAGATTAAGGGCTCCAGGGCTGTAGCGAACTGATAGATGAGCTCTGGGGCTGGAGCGGGCTCGGAGATGAGCTCTGGGGAGCGGTGAATTGGAGGTCCTCCTCCACCTCACCCATGGTAGAGGATCCCACCATTTGAAGACCCATATATCTAAAAACAATAGGCTACCCCACCCCACCTCAAAACAAACAAAAAACTATAGGATATTTTCATTGAATTTTCGATTATTGCAGAAAAAAGCTCTGTGCCTAACAAATGTTTATGATTCTTACACATTTCGTTGATCATTATAATCTTTTTAACAAGCATTTTTAGTTGTACGTTGCACCACAGCACCATCCGAAATCTAGAGCCCCAAGACACCTGCTTTGCTTAGATATAAGCAATACAAAGAAAAGTTCCCTGCGCCTAATCGTTCTCAAGAACGTTGGAGCCAAGAACCTCAAAATATGGGTTAGTTGGAGGCCCCATCCGAAAACCGTCCATCCATAGCTCCCAAGATCCCCCCGATGTCACATGACAGTGGAATCATTAAAAAACCCAAAACAATTTGCATATTATAGAAGCAATTTGTCATTTTTTGTAATGCTTATACATCTAGATTTGCCGTTATAAGCTGCTGAAAAGTGATTGGCTGCTGGTAGCCATGTTTGTTGGTGTATGAGTAAAATTTAAGAAAATTTTCCCAAGGAAGACTTGATTAAATATATGGGTGCAGAGTCACGTGGCTTGTCATGCGTCCTCATAATGTCAGTCTGGTTTTGCATATCTTTTTTTTTTTTTTTTTTTATTTGAACTTTGCATTCTGCAAATACATATAAGACCATTAGTTAAAATGCCCAATATCCAATTATTCATTGGCTTATTTGCAATGAAATAGTCAATTTATCCAAAATGGACACAAATTATTGACATAAATTAAAATTATATAATCCCAACTGTCACATTTCCCACACTTTATATCTGCAAATAACTGTGTAAACACCTTGGAATAATTAAACTCAATTAAAAAGACTTTCATTTAGTGAAACATCTTGCAGTACTGGGGTGATGCACAATGACTGGTGGGTAAATTCCCCTTTTCTCTTCATGTAAAGCGCCCTTGAAACTGAACATGTACATTTCATTTTTGATTTGTAATTTCACTGTTGGAGTACAATGTGAAATCCATATTATAGGACACTTACTGTCAAATGAAACAGACCGAATCACAATTGAAAGCAGCAGCTCTGGTGCTTTGACCTCTAACAGAAGAAAGTCAACAAGAAATATTTATTATAATATAATGAATATTTTTTACATTACTATTTAATCATTATCAAATAATATGTATTCAGACATAGTGCAAATATTTGAAAATTATTATGAGAAAGCTATTGGTGTCAAATTAAAAAAATAAAAACATTTACTATTTCAGTCAGTGTCAAGACTCAAATTTGGCTGGCAAAAGAGAAGTTCTCGCTGTTTCTTGTGGTGGCAATTTTAGCCCGGGTCATTTTTATCAGGCTTTTGTCTAATCACAGAAAGCAACTAGAAAAGCAAAATCAGAAATAGGGCACTTCTAAAAATATTAACCTACATACAGTGAAGAACAGAGGACAGACCTCAGCCAGCAGAAGAACAAGGGCACAAACCTACCGCACACTTCTTAACGGGCATGTGCAGCACACGCTTCTTCTTGTCTAATAGTGCTTTCTACTGCACCACAACAGATTTCAGGAAACTAGAGAATAAAAATGGTCTGTGAAATTCAAAAGTATACACTATAGTAACTACATGTTTTAGTTATAATGCGAGATTGAGCTTTGGCTCAGATTTTCAGTGTGGATAAACATGAAAGTCATGTACCCATGGTTATAGAAGATTAATTAGAGCAAATGCCATTAATTAACCCGCACCTTTGAAAGACAAAAAAAAAAAGTTTATAATGGGGATTATGGTTTTGTGGCTGGTAACCCTTAACAAGAAGATTATATACTACATTAAGACTTACATATGCAGCATGTATCATCCTACATTCTAGACTAACAATGAACAATTGGTATTTTATTAAAATAATATTAACTAAGATGAAGGAATATATAACATATTCATTAAATGCATAGATCGTGTTATAGTTTGACTTTAATATTAAAGTGATTTAGTTCTCCAGGAGGTGTTGAGGCATTGGGGAGGGAAAAAAAGGAAAAAGGATTGCTTGTTTTTTTTTTAATGAGAATTTGTCACTGTTCTATCATCACTGTTGTTACAAACACTTCATTCTTCACATATACATCGAAATAAAGAACAAAAGTCAATTAATCCTTGACGATAATATTGTTAATAAATATCATCTGCTTATATAGCATAAAAATGACATTTGCACAGTAAGAGAAAATAAACCTCAAAGGTAAGATTTGTTGATTGTTGCTAGTTTAGAGTTATTCAGTTGACACATTTTATGCTTTATGAGCTGTTAATGAAATAGGCAAACTCAAATCTGTCCTCATTCTACTGGACCGGTTTTACTTTCGACTCAAAAGTTCACCCTCTCTGGCCTGGGCATCACAGGCAGGGTACTTTTTGGTCTGGAATTTTTCAACATATTTTCAAAAATGTGTAAAAAATATGGGGTATCAGATTTTTAGGAGCATGATCATCTTTCATTGCCAGCAACAGAGCAACATGAATTTAATTTCCTTGAATCATGGTCAAATTTTTGCATACGCTGTAGAAACAGTACAATTCGATTTATGTGCACTTTGTCAAGGCACATTTATGTGGTCGAGTGTAAACATACATTTTTTTTTTTATAAAAATGGATGTGTGTGTGTGTGTGTGGGGGGGGGGGGGGCAGTATGCACACAACAAATCAAACATTTTGATGGTTTGGTTTATTTCACTTTTTTTCTCTCTTTTTAAAACATATTAACCATATTAACAAACAAAAGAGATTTATACACAGAACGACAACAAAACGAAAGATGAACAAAACAAGAAAGACAGTTGCTTCATTAAGCCTGCTGTTGTGCTACTCACTTCCTATAACATCCTGCTCTTTTCCTTCACTTTCTGCTGTCCTACCCTTCATCACTATCTCTCTCCTGACGTTCTCGTTCTCGTCTCATCTCCTTCAGTTCTTGCCGGTACTTCCTTTCGATGAAGCGCTTCTGATGAGCCATCTGAGGAAAGTTATCTGCAGAAAACAAGAAAAAAAAACAAACATAAAAGACAAAACCAAGACTTTCATAGCCTTTAAGACTGTAATGTTTGCTTCAACAAACCAAAAATCTGCACTGTAACATTATTTTTATACTGTGTTTGCAGAAGCGCAGTTAAACCTGAAGTTCTGCATTACTACACAGTAAAAACCCCAGAGTTAAATCAACTCTGCTCAGATAACATTTGGTCCCGCTCTAAATAGTGTTAAAGTAACACTGAAGCAGGGTTAAAGTTAATGAGATAATTAAGCGATTAATTAAGTGATGATTGAGCATTAATGATGAACGCCTGCTGTTAACAAGCAGAATCACTGTAGAATAGAGAAACACAAGAACTACAACTGACTTTTGCCACAGTCTTAGATTAAATCAACTGAAGATAAAAGACATTCAATCTCTGAAGAGTGTGACTTTAACGCTATTTAGAGAGGGACCAAATGTTATCTGAGCAGAGTTGATTTAACTCTGGGGATTTTACTGTGTAGCAGCACCAAATTAAATTGAAAAAGTAACATCCATTGTCCCCCATCAAACACGTGTCATTAGGAAGTTTAAAGACACTGGTGTTTTTCACAAAACTGGAGATGGTTTTTAGAAGAAACACTTAATATAGCTATGATTATTGATAGAGAATGACAATGTTCAAGAAGCTTTTCACAAAATCACTCACATTTCTCCAGGGCATCCATGGCTGCACCCATCTCGGCTTGTTGAATGCTTTTGGGATAAAATGGAAAGATATAAATGTTCAGTAGCTCAAAAAATGGATCTTAACCATTCTACAGAAAGGATTAAATCCAGCATGGATTTAATTACCTAAAGAACCTACGGTATGGAAATGATCAACTGATTTGATGGCCAGATCTTACACATTCAAAAGAAGCCAACTGATGGACAGTTTTTTTTGGTGTTGAGCTTAGGGTTTCAATTATGTAATCTTCAGGTGTAAACGGCAAAAACCAAACACTGCACTTCAAAAGGACCACCTCAGTCAGACAAGGTGGTAGCGTTATAGTGTGAGGATATTTGCACAGCATTGTGAAAAAAATGCAGGACATGTTTAGTTGCATGAAATATTTTAGTTGTACAGCTTCATATGCTGACTTAAAGAGTAACAATAAACAATTTTTGAAGTATGGTGATAGTGAAGATTTCCAGATCTTCTGAATGAAGGGTGTTATAAACTTAGTATCTGCACAGCTGAAAAAACAGAAGGTTTGTGGAAAGATTTGATGACACAGAAAAATAGTAGTGATGCCCAAGATGCTGATTTTTTTGTTTTTTTTGTTTTGGTAGGATAAGAGAGTTAATAATCATTTAGACCACTCTTAAAACACAACAGTACCAGTATAATTTACATAAACCTCATACAAGTTTCCTTTGATACGATCATGCAGATCCATGTCGATAAACAACATTGTGGTATTAGTACTTAAGAGTACACGATCAGAGGTGGAAAGAGTACTTTAAAAGTAATGACTCTTTTACTTGAGAAAATTTGTTGAGTAAAAGAGTAAATAGAATAAAATTACTTGTCCAACTTGAGTAAGAGTACTGAGCTGTGGATTATACCCGCCAGTAATAAACATTGAAGACTGCAATTTAAAAATGTAGAAAACAGTGTACATGCTGTAATTCATATCTTTTGCTGTTGGTCAGAAAGAATGAAGAACATGAAGTTTTTGTCACAGGACCAGACATTTATAAGACATGCAGCAACGTAGCAAACACAGTAAATATCTGGGGTATACCTTGGTCCTTTTCCACAGCCAATGCGTTCACCTTTAAAATACACTGCCACTGTGTAGGTCCTGGCATGAGAGGGTCCAACTGTCTGAAGTGTTCTGAAAAACAAAATGAAGAGCATCGTAGTTGAGATGAACCAAACCACTTAACCGGAACAAATAAGTGGATTTGTGGCCCCATTATACTACTATTATATCAGAATACGTCCAGTACACATATGACAACATATATTAAAGCTAGAGGAAAAAGTATCGGCAGAGAAAACGATCAGACTGCTTTTGGCCATTTCTGGCAACGATTCAGCCGGATCAATTAATTAATTAGATCTATTGTCATGATCACCCGCTGGAGTTCCCTTGACAGCACTCCACCTCACACCTCACGCTATTGCCTCACCATCATGGACTTCATTTCCCATAATCCACTGCCCGGACTTATCGGATATGATTTCACTTAACTTGTTAGTTTCTGCCTATATAAACCTGGTTCTTTCAGTCACTCGTCATTAGGTCTTGCATATCTATATGTACTGCACTTCTGAGCCTACACAAACAATTTACAAATACTGTTTATCTTCTGTTCGCTTTTACCCTATGCTTTGGATGACTCTTTTGCCCGTGTTCCCTGCCTGCATGAGTTTGGACCCTTTGCTTGGACTTTGGATTACGATGGTGCATTACCCTCTAATAAAATGTGCATTTGGATGCTCAAGTCTCGGAGCAGTTTGTTACACCTAGAGATGATTATATGTTTCATATAGAATGTGGGAGACATGTGATCTGTGATCCCAGATACATAACTAGATCCACAAACATATAACTTTATTCAGACATACGTTATAGCAGGAGTTCTCTACTCTGGCCCTCAACGTCCACTTTGGAGGTTTCCTCTAACCCTAATCAAACATACCTGAGCAAGCTAATTGAGGACTTCAGGATTACTAGGAAGTTACAGGTAGGGGAGTTTGATCAAGGTTAAAGCTAAACGGCAGAAAAGTGGACCTTGATGGCCAGAGTTGAGAGCCCTTGCAGTACAGTCATATAGTGAGATATATATACACATATCATATATCTCACACACACACACACACACACACACAAAATAGCAAATCTCAATTCTCCAGAGGAGTTTGATTACCGTATTTTCCGGACTATAAGCCGCAACTTTTTTCCAGATCCGACTGAAAGCCAAAACAATCGCCACCGCGATGAAGTTTGAGGATTTTAGAGTTTAATTAAAGCTTGTGTAAAGTTCATTTGTTTCAATGTACCTGTAGACACCTGCGGCTAATAGACGTGTGCGGCTTTTTTATGTTCAAAACAATATTTTTTGAAAAATTCAGTGGGTGCGGCTTATATTCAGGTGCGCTCAATAGTCCGGAAATTACGGTAGGTTCAAATCTGGGTTTGGCTGGACAAATTTCATAGAGTTTGGGGTCTTAACGTCATTGTCCTGTTGGAAGGTGAATTCTTTGGTATAGTTTCTTTCGCTCTGGACCAGGTTTTCAGTAATATCTATGTATTTTGCTGTATTAGTTGTATTCATTTTCTACTGTGACCAGTTCCTGCCACTGAAAAGCACCCTCACAGAATAGTTTTACCGCCATCATTCTTCAGCCCTGGGATGGTATTGTAAAAGTGATGAGCTGTGCCTGGTATCCATCATATTTGAAATTGAGGCATCAATTCCAAGAATCTTGTTCTCAGAGTCCAAGCAAGAGAGTCTTCCATCTGGCCAAAATTGTTTTTTTCTTTTCTTCAACAATTGCTGTATAGTTTCAGAGACAGTTTCTCCCACCTCCATGCATGATCTCTGGAACTCAATCAGGTTCTTGGTCAGCTACCTCTTTTACCAACGCCCATTTCTTATGATTGCTCAGTTTGGCGGGACAACTAGCCCTAGGAAGAGTCCTGGCTGTTCCAAACTTCTTCCATTTAAGAATGATGAAGGCCACTGTGTTCTTGGGAAACTTCAATGCAGCAGAAATCTTTTTTTTTTTTAAGCTTTTCCCAGATCTGTGCCTCTACACTGTACACCTCTAAACTCTATGTCTCTGAACTTTGTAGGTAGTACCTTTGACCTCATGGCTTGGTTTTTGTTCTGATATGAGCTGTTAGTGTAGAAACATCCCCGGAGAAATGGGATGACACTGGGGCTAAATTACAAGTGTACCAAAGGGCTTGAATACGGATTCAGTATTCTTTCTAATATATTTGCAAAGTTATCACAAATTTTGCTTTGTCATTTGAGTATAGAGTGTAGATTGACATGGGAAAAACAACATAAGGCTGCAACAAAATGTGTAAAAAAGAAAGGGTTTGGATAACTTCACATGGCACAGTGTACGTATAGACTGAATGTGCTACTATACAAGATCATGTCTTTCTTGTGCAGAAGCATGCTGTGTAAAAGAGCGGGACCCATTTCCTGTGAAGAGCATTCAAAGGCCACGTGCACAAGTGTCCAGATACTGTTTGGGCTCCCCGTGAATCTCTTAAAACAGATAATCAAACGGTGAAAGAGATGAGGTGAATCAAAAGATGTTTATGGACAGAAGCTTCTTACTTGTATAGAGGAATGTCTGGCTCTTTGCCCTCTGTCCGCAAGGTTAAACAACACTGCTGCAGCTGCGATTTTGGATCATTCCAGTCCTGGTTCAAGATGAACTCCTGAAACAATAATTAAAAAAAAAAAAACCGTCATGGGGCATAGGAATAAGGTGGATATTAACGAACTTTCATACGGATTGACAGATATACCGCACTCTCTTAGTTCACTGCTGTTGTTAAAGTGGTTATTTCTGCAAGAAGTTTGCTTTGTAAATTCAGTTAAAGTTCATTCACCATACAATAAAACTATGCTTGTATTTTAGATACTTACATTATGTTTTTGCTCCATCCATGCAATATACTGTATGCGCATCCTTGAATAAGCATGGTTTTACTTCAAAAGTCTAAGCTATAGAAATATATCTTCATACTTTCAAGTGCTTCAAAGCTTCAAGTGAAGCAAATAATCTCCAATAAAATTGCGAATGCAATAATTTAATGCTTTTCAATGGCTATCTAATTGCGATTGATTAGATTCTTAGCATCTTAAATTCATCATTGATAGAAACAAACGATTTTTTCAAGACGGATGCATAGACAGGATTTGAAATCGATGGATCGAGAAAATGAGAGAATCGCTACACCCCTGCACACGAGGATCAGCAATCTTTTTTATTTTGAATGAGTCAAGTCAAAAGCTTTGCTTATAACTGATGAAGTGCGGACATGTGAAAATGGGTAAAAAAAAATTCAGGTAATCTGATTCTCAGTTGATCACCAAATAAGTTTGCCATACCTTGAGTCGTGGGAAGAAGCAAACATTCATAAATGTATGCACAAACTCCAGGTCTTTATCTATGTAAAGAGCTGCAATGAATGCTGGGGAGAAGAAAAAAAAATTAGCGATACAGACCATAAGGATTAAGAATTTTAGATGGATGTAAAATTACTGAGTATATTAGGAATACTAAACAAAATAATAGTGCTGCCCAAAATAATTATATATATATATATATATATATATATATATATATATATATATATATATATATATATATATATATATATATATATATATGATAAATTATATGCTATAATAAATAACATTCTATAGGACCTAGAATTTAGGAGCTGAAATTTTAATAACTATTCGTTCCTCTGATATTATTACATGTTAAATTTGAATGTCATGTCACACTTACACTCCAGTAGATCAGCTAAAGTCTTGGTCCGCAGGGCAACAGGCCGCTTGGTCTTGTCGTTGGTGATGGCATATTCCTGCATACCCAATTCCTCTGCAACCTTTGCCTGAGTCCGGTTATTCACCAAAGAGCTGCGCAGGAGCTACAATTACACACATTAACACACTTTAGACTTCTAGTAACTAAATAGATCCCATCATCTTGATTATATCATTCCCTTATTTGTCCAGTTTATTTCCTAAAGAACCAATAAATTATTAAAGAAACAATTAAATGATTTGTTACTATCCACGTGAAAACTAAGCTAAGCTAGACTTGCGTTCACACTTGTAGTTCGGTTGGTTTGGTCCGGACCAAAAAACAAAACAAAAACAAACATATAGTCCTGGTCCGCTTAGCGTTCACACTGGCATTTTTAACAGCGAACCTTAAGTTACCGAACCAAATGCATAAGGATACAGTCACAACCTGATTGGTCGGGTTTTATGACGTATATTTCATGACGGAGCTTCATTCACGAACATTCAAAACAATGCGGTGTGCTGGATTAAACACCATCATTTTATACATATGCTTTATTTTTACAAGCTAAGAACTCATGAAGAGCTCATAAAACGTTCAAAACAGCAGCAGGATTTCCTCCGTTGTGTGCAGAAACAAATCTTGATGAGGCGCTTCACCTCCTCGTTGCTCCACGTTTACCCTCGACTCATTTTGGATACACCGATCTTTACCGTCGTCAAATCAGCTGACCTGTAGCGTCGCATCTTGAGGCATCACATCCTGTCTTTGGTCCGTGTTGCGTTCATATATCAATCGAACCGCACCAGAGTTGGTTTGGAAGCGGACCGAGACCCATCTTTTTAACGCTTGTTTGGTCCGCACCAGGGTTCGGATGGCAGCGTTCACATGTGTTCAAACGAACCGCACTAACTGAGCGATCGCACCAGGGTTCGTTTTAATCCAACCAAACATGACAAGTGTGAACGCACCCTAAATGGGTGTTCTCAACTCTGGCCCGACAAGGTCCACTTTCTTTTAGAGTTTGCCACCAACATTGATCAAATTCAACAGCCTGTAACTTTATAATAATCCTGAAGACCTTGATAAGCTTGTTTAAGGTGTGTTTGATCAAGGGCCAGAGTTGATCGATCAGTCAATCAGTCTGATTTCCAAATATCATTTCTCAAAAACCTACAGTGCCAATGCAGAAAACGGCATAGTTGGAACTCATACTGTTAATTTCCTGTGGGTTGTCCCCACAGCTGAAATAACATTCAGTGGGTCACAGTAAAGCTCAATGAACTTTTCTATTGAAATGCACAGTGAATAGGTACCCTTTAAATGCAAGATGTCCACTAACGGTACACAAATATACATTTAACACCAGATCTCCTGGAAAACAAAACAGACATTCTAGAGGATCTTTCATCAGCCATGTTGAATTTATGTTCTAATATTGATGACATTAAATGGTTAGTTCACTCAAAAATGAAAATTCTGTCATTAATTACTCCCCCTCATGTCATTCCAAACCCATAAACGCTTTAAAATTTAAATATTTTTAATGAAATTCGATAGCTGTATGACTCCTAAATAGACAGCAATTAACCTCTTTCAGGGTCCAGAAAGGTACTAAAGATATTATTAAAATGGTTGACGTGACTGCAGCGGTTCGCCTTTAATTTTATGAAGCAATGAGAATACTTTTTGTGCGCAAAAAAAAAAAAAATCCAAAAACACAAATATAACAAATTTATTCAAAAATATACATCCAGAGTTTCCAGGTTTGACATCAGAACGCCGACTCACATTATTGGCCTGCTCCTGCGTTAGCATCACACGCATGGGTCATGCTGCTCACGTGATCAGCTTCAGCCAATGCTGAGCTGGCATTCAGACGCAGAACCTGGAAGCTCTGGACGTAAACATTGACACATGACAGAATATACTGTTGAATAAATTTGTTATTTTTGTTTTGTTTTTGCACAGAAAAAGTATTCTCATCACTTCATAAAATTAAGGGTGAACCGCTGCAGTCTTTAGTTAGGTTGGAGAATAAAATATTTGCAAGTGAGCGTGTGGTCAGATCTCATTCATATAGATGTATCCCTCATGACCTGCACCTCAGATGGTGTGCATTTGTTCTTGTCTTTTTAACAATGTCTTTGGTACCTTTCTGGACCTTGAAAGTGGTTGTTAAATTGCTGTTTATTGAGGAGTCATACAGCTATCGGATTTCATCAAAAATATCTTAATTTGTGTTCCGAATGAAGGACTTGCGGGAGTGGGATGACATGAGGGTGAGTAATTAATAACAAAATTTTCATTTTTGGGGTGAACTAGCCCTTTAACACAGAATTATGAAAAATATCATCACTTATGGTAGTTTGGATGCACAATCATTTCATTTCATTTTTCATCATTTAGCGGACGCTTTAATCCAAAGCGACTCACAAGGGGAGCAAGTAGGGGTCAGGTGTCTTGCTCAAGGACACTTTAGTCATGGTATTGAAGGTGGAGAGAGTGCTGTTCATTCACAATCCCCACTTTCAATTCCTGCCGGCGTGGGAATCGAACCAGCAACCTTCAGGTTACAAGCCCGACTCCCTCACCACTAGGCCACGACTACCAATCAGACACTGAAGGGTTAAAATGGTTTTTAAAGAACACTGTAGTGAACACTGTTTCATATTGAGTTAAAGATTAGATGGAAACAAATTAGAAACCAATGTTGGGATGAAATGAAGACCAGCTGATGGATATACTCACTGTCAAATGTCCTTCATGATGGTCTGGGAAGTGGATGAACAGATATTCAGTTGCCACCAGCTGCATGATAGAATCTCCCAGGAACTCCATCCTTTGGTTGTGGCCTCTGTAGAAAGATAAATTGGTTGTATGAAGTTCTAGTCGATAGTTAACTAATGTTATAAGGTTACTGAAAAAAAAGTCTTTTTTTAGAGTCTCCGTCGGGCCTGATCACATTTGTAAACCCTTCATGGGCTATGATGTATAAATCTGCTCAAAATTTAAAAATTGTAAAATAAAAAGTCTAAAAAGAAAAAAAAAATGGACAATTTTATTCTTATTCATAGACTAAAGAATAAGTGTGATTTATATAGGGTTCATAAAATGGTAAGACTTGGTCTCAGCTACTTAATTATTAAATCCTACTATATCATATTTGATACACACATTTCTAAAAACTCTAAATTATCAACATGATCAAAACTTTGCTGAAAAAAAAATCTGTTGTAGGCAATCTACTACATGCCATCTGATTGATAGTTTAAACTTTTTAGCAAGTAAAAGGCCTTTTAGTATAATTCTAAAAACGTCTAAAAACCTTTCGGTTTTGGAACACTACTTTAAAATGCAGTAAATATTTCACAGCATTTTTAAAGTGAAGTAAACATAAGAGTAACTTTTATATTGTTAGTAATATTTCAAGATGCACATATATTGGACTGAAGCAGCTTACGTTTAGTTTATTGTAATGTTGATATGATTATATATGTTAATGTGTATTTTCCATATTTTTTTTTAAAAAAATGTGAGCATTTAATAGCCCTTATTATGCAATTTTAAAGATTCCTAATTTGTTTCAGCGGTCTCCTAAAAAAGTCTAAAAGTTCTACAAAAGGTCAAAAAAAATGCTTTCATTTTCTCAATCTACATGGCACATCACATTTTTCAATGACTCTCAAACGACTCATCCCATGATTCAGTCTCTCTAAATCCCTCCTTTCTGCGAGCTTACTCTGATTGGCCAGATGGTCCAGTCTGTTGTGATTGGTCTATCGCTTACAGTGCCTGTCAGAAATGAAACGCCCATTACCATAACTGAACTTCAGCTCTAGAAGTTCCTAAAACTCAGTGATTGTACACACGGTAAAGACAGTAACGATGGCGTCGATTTTACCATATCAATCCGAGCAAGAGTCCGATGATGAAACATTGGAAGAACTAGTTAAGGAACCCGAATCTCCATCGCAAGGATGACATGAGCAGGATGTTTCTCAGTAATACGCTACTCAGTGTGACGTATTGTAAATCTTCAGCATCAGCATTAACAAGTTTATGTCCATCAACAAACCGATGGATACATTTCTAATTTATTGTGGTGCACATGTGGGAACTGTATCATTAACTGTATCAATAACAGCGCATACGTTAGCTGAATGTCTGATGAAACATTAAAGTTTGTAAAACAAATCTTGCTCAATCCTTTATCATTACTCAGTAGTAAGTAGTAAGAAAGACAGACAATCTGCATTAATGGACAGTTTTAAGTAATAGTGAACCACAGCTGATTAGCAGAACTGAGGCGCAAATTGGTCCGAATAAAGGGGGTACTGTCCCATTTGAAGCATTGTATAAATCCCATTTAGACCTCACAGAGATTTGAGAAGCCATCGTCAAAAGATTATACTGCTGTTTAGGGATGCACCGAAATGAAATTCTTGGCCGAAGCCGAAGCCGAATAATAATGAAATGCTTGGCCGAAGGCCGAATACCGAACGTGGTGTTTCGCATTTTTTCCATTTATTTTGCCAATTTTTTCACCATTACAATAATTAAATAGTAAAAATTTGCTTTTTACTATTTTGTGTTGCTTTTCAGAGAAATAAATCAAATAACAAAAATATAATTTCAAAATATTTAACACTGAACATTTTTTTAACATTCCAGCAGATATTATACAAACAAAGTACAATATAACTTAAAATGAATAAATTAGTAAAATAAATTAAATAAAAATTATTTGGCCATCTTTGAAGCCTATGTTCTTCTTGAATAGCCTATAACTGACTGCTGAAAGAATGGAACTCTGTAGGTCTACAACAACAAATGTGCATTGAATAGTGCAAAAAATGTGGATGAACCCACAACAAATAAATAACTGTCCTAGACATAAGCCTACTTCACATATCGCGCCTAATAAAGCGTGTAAAGCGCGGCCGCGTCGCTTCCTCCTTCTTTGCAAGCGTTCGGGAGCTCGCGCTTCTGTGGCGTCTGTCGTTGCTATGCAACCATGAACTGTGGTTTCTGACGATGAGAAAGTTTCAGCAAGGGATACATTGATTTTTAGCCCTTGCTTTAGCTTTACTACTAGATATATTTATGTAAATGAGATATAACAACCCCCCTGTACAGCTATGATCAGCTGTTCGGCTGAGATTTCCATGTTTTGTTACGGAAAGGTCGAAGATGATCGGTTGGTTCTTGTCACATGACCTGCGGTGCACTCGCGGCATTCTGAAAAGTTGAGATGTTTTCATCTCGCCGCGGCACAGGCGCGCTCGGAAAAAATAAGCGCACCATCCGTTTTGGCCGCGGTTACCGCGCGCCCACATAGGATATAAAGAATATGCGCGCGGAAAAGACGCGATATGTGAACGTTAAAACATCATTAAAAACGTCATTGTTCGGCAAAATTTATTCGGCCTTTTTACTTATTCTTTTTACCTTATACTTATTTACTTATAATTTCGGTTGCCGAACATTCGGTGCATCCCTACTGCTGTTGTATTGCTGTGGTGATTTTAACCACTGACTGTAAATATCCTCATCCTTTGGAAGTGTTTACAAAGACAATTTGCTTTTGCAGAGCAGAAAACGGCATCTTCAGCATTTGAGGGCAGGTCAAATAAGACATTGTTCGAGGGAACCCCAAAAGACATAAGGCCATAGGCTTATTTATGCAGATCACAGAAGCGAGACCGGAATT